>QRFJ01006625.1:0-30197 GCA_006176705.1 Cocos nucifera
CCCGAGAGTAAATTCGGTCAGAGATAAGATCTCTCCCGAGAGTAAGTTCGGCCAGAGATAAGATCTCTCCCGAAAAGCAAATTCGGCTAGAGATAAGATCTCTCCCGAAAAATAACCTCGGCCAGAGATAAGATCTCTCCCGAGAGCAAGTTCGGCCAGAGATAAGATCTCTCCCGAAAAGCAAGTCCGGCCAGAGATAAGATCTCTCCCGAAAAGCAAGTTCGGCCATCTCTCCCGAGAAGCAACTTCGGCCAAAGGAGATAAGATCTCCCCTGAGCGATCCTGCCAACCTCAATCAAGCTTCGACCCGGACCAACATGGAGCCCGGAGCCCAGAAGAAGACTTCGACAGTCGCCTTTTCTGCACTCCCTTCCTTCGAGTTTCGAACTCGGGAGTGGGGGGGCTAGTGTTGGGGATAAATCCCGCTCCTGCCAAAGTCAGGTTCGGTGTCCAGCCTGATGCGACCGATAGCAACGGAAGAGCTTCGACGATGCATCTTAGCCGAGCTCCTTCATACGCCTAGCGGCCGGACTCCTCAAGCGACCATTCTCTCAGTCGGCCAAGCTCCTTCGGACAACCAATGCCCGAACTCCTCTGCAGTCGGCTGTGGGTCGAACTACTTTTGATTGCTCATTCGCCAAGCTTCAATCAGACTCCTGCAAAAGCCGAACTGACTCCGCATCGGTACAGCCAGGTGCCTGCGGGAGCCGAACTCCCCCAAAGCCTTCCTTTCGGGCCGAGCTTCTACGGAAGCCAGACTTCTTACAGACTTCTTCAATGGACGAGCTTCTCAATGGCCGAACTCCTTATGATGGATTCCTGCAGGCAATCTCGCTACGGTTACACAACAATAACGATCGGCATTTATCAGCAATAACGATCAACAATAATGATCGGCATTTATCAGCAATAACGATCGACAATAACGACCGGCATTGATCAGGATGGTTACAACAAGCTCCCTCTATAAAAAGGACCCTCCGGATACCTTTACGCTAGGTTCTGAAAACCCTTTTCTTCTCCTCTATACTCTATCGAGCATTCCATTCCTGTTGAACGAGAACTAACTTGAGCATCGGAAGGGTCTTGCCGGAGCCACCCCCCATCGGTTCCGAGCGAGACTTTGTTTTGCAGGTCCTCCGGCGGCAGCCTCTTCGGCCTCAACTCCGGCGATGACAAGTTTCTGCATCAACAAAAAGCAAGAAATTAAAATGCAAAAATAAAACTTTTATTAATTAAAATTTTAGAATTTAAATACATAGAATAAATAAAATAGCCTGATCTCTGATCTTGGATCGGCATTGGCAGAAAGATGGTGTAGAAGCTCGGCTCTTCTTCTCGGCACCCGTTGCTTCGAAGCAGCCTTTAACCCATAGCCTGACTTCGCCCTATACCAAAGCTTCACCTTGATCGGAGATGTTAATTTTTGATGGCCTGGGGTCCTTTTTATAGAGCTAGGAGGGCTGGATATTTTTTTCTAAAGGCAATATGGGACTAATGCCTTTGTAATCGTCAAAATACAAATAAATTTGGATAAAATTTGAATCAAAATAGCTCTGATATGACTCTGATAAATCTGATAAAATCCAGCCATTCAATAGGAATCCAACGGTCCAAAAATCATCAAAATCGGATGCAGATCAACTCAGATCGGGTCGGATTAAATTCTGGCCGTCTGATCGTGCTTCATCGAGGAAATCTGGCCGCAAATCGTGCTTCGGGAGTCCTGATCACCGTCGGGAGCATTCTGGACCGTTGGATCGAAGCTGGAATCAGGTGCTGTCGTTCCGATGGTGATCCAAGTGAAATTGGCAACCGAAAAAAATGCTGACCGTCCGATCTTAACCGCAATCAACCGCACCCATCCGATCGCGCAATCACTGTTCCCATGGACCGCGTAGACCGGCCGCACCGCACACCGCAACCAATCAACGCTTCTGTCACCGAGTGAAATGACCAGATTGCCCTGTGAGCCGCGATAAATTTCTGTAGACCCTTTAAGGGTCTAGGTCCACCACGTGGCAGGCTCTGATTCGCCGGATTTTGCTGAGCTGGCGGTCCACGCCTGGATCGTAGACCGGCTGATGGCTTCAATGGCTGAGTCAGGCTTTGATGGCTTGGCTTGGCTTGGTGGCTCGGCTTGCGGAGCCGACTGAGCCATTTTCTTTTTTTATTTAATTTTTATTTATTTTATATTTTTAAAAATTCATATCTTTTCCATTTTAGCTCCATTTTTCTTGAAATTTATTTTGTTGTGATCAAAAAAATGAGCTCTTTCTATTGATAATAAAATTTTATTTTTTAATTTTTATTATTTTTTATTATTTTTTAATAAATTTTTTAATTAATATAAATTAATTAATAATTCTTAAAAATTAATATAAATTAATTAATAAATTAATATTTTTATTGGTGAATTTATGATGCTTATCAACCACTATAAAACTTTATGATTTGTGTTGTGCTTTTAATTCTTTCTTTACTTTGCTTTTATTTTTTATTTACATTATTTACATTCTTGATGTGTATATCTTAAATCTGCTGCTACTTATATTATATACATCTCCAACATACCACTTAGGTTAAAATCAAAGCATATACTTATTTAGAAAGTAAATTTGGATAAAATTTTATAAGAATCCAATTCATCCCCTCTCTTGGATTACTATCTCTGGGCAATAATTGATATCAAAGCTGGTGTTCTAATATTTGATTATTAACCTAGCAATTTTTGAGTAAAAGAACATGACAATCCCATTTGGTTTATTATTTGTTAAAGGCCAATCCACATCGAGACCACCACTATTTAATGGCATAAATTATATCTTTTGGAAAGCTAAAATAAAAATTTTTATACAAACTTTAGACTATGACTTATGAAAAGTCATAACTAGAGGACCACACACATCCATAATTGAAATTAATGGTATGACTATTCCCAAACTAGAAAAGAATTGGAATGAATTTGATAAGAAGATGGCTCAGTTAAATGCCAAAGCCATCAATGTTCTTTATTGCTCTCTTGATGTACATAAATTTAATAGAATATCTACTTCTATATTAGCTAAAAAAAATAAAAAAATTAGAAGTAACTCATGAAGGAACAAGCCAAGTTAAGGAGTCCAAAATTAATTTGCTTATTCATAAATATGAAATATTTAAAATAGATAAATATGAGTCTATTTTTGAAATAATTTTTAAATTTACTAATATTATTAATGCTCTAAATAATCTTGGCAAGACCTATACTAACTATGAACTTGTTTGCAAGATTTTAAGATCCTTGCCAAAGGAATAAGAAGCAAAGGTGACAACTATACAAGAAGTGAACCAAGCTGTCCCTAGAAGAATTGATAGGTTCACTCATGACTCATGAGTTGAACATGGCTCAAAAGGAGGAAGAAGAGAAGCCTAAGATGAAGACCATTGCTTTCAAGTCCATGACCAAATTCAAAGAAAGTGATGAGTCGAAAGAAGAAGATGAAGAAGAAGAGAGTGAAAATGATGATGAGGACATGGCATCTCTCTCAAAAAAATTCTTGAAGTTCCTCATAAAGAGAAGTATGAAGAAGAAAGAAAAGGAAGAAGAAAAAGAAAGAAAAATGTCACTTGCTATAATTGCAATAAAAGAGGACACTATAAGCCGAATTGCTTCCTACTCAAAAAGTATCTCTAAAAGATCAAGAAAAGAGCTATGCTAGAAATTTAGAAAGATAGTGATAATTCAAGCTCGGATGAAAGAAAGCGAAAAATCTTTGCCTCATGGCCATTGAGAATGAGGTAAAATCTGAAAACTCCTCCAAGTTTATATTTGATGAATTGTTTGAAGCCTTTAATGACTTAATGGTTGAATTCAAAAATTAAGACTAAAAAACAAAGAAATCAAAAAGACTAATATTCTTTTAGCTAATAAAAAGAATAAATTATTAAATAAAAAAAGATATATTGAAAGAAAAGAATACTTTGGCTAAAGAAAAAGAAGAATGGATTAAATCTAAAAATTCTTTAGTTGAAGAGAACATTAAGCTTAAAAAGAAAAATGATATTTTAAGATCCTTCCTAAAAAAAATAAAAATCTTTTAAATGAAAAGAAAGAGCTCTTGGGAGAAAATAAAAAATTAAGAAGAGAGATTGAAGTTTTGAAATCTATTATTGAAAAGTTTATCATTAGCTTTCAAAATCTCCAATCTATGGCAAGAACTAATAGGGCTGTTTTCAATAAAATAGGAACTGATTTTAATATTTTAAGAAAATAGCAAAATATTAAAAATACTATCATAAGAGCTTCAACTAAAGTTCATACAATTAAATACTTTAAATATAATTAAATTGACTATAAAATTTTAGAATACAATACCAAAAGAATCGACCAAACTTTAATCAAATAAATTTGGGTTCCAAAAGAAACCATGTGCTCTAACCTCAATAGACCCAAGATGGCTTGGGTACCAAAATTTATAAGGTAATTTTATAGGTATACCAAGGATCCAATGAAACTAAAGAAGAAAAATTCTTTTGATGGATGCCTTGAAAATAAAAATAGATGGATGATGCTATTGGATAAAATCTAAACTTTTCTCACATCTTACCATCAATATTTATTTGATTGATTATATTATTTTTAATAATCTATTGATATAGTTTTATATCATATTCACTTGCTTAAAATACTTTTCATTCTTTGGTAAGATTAGTATGAATGATTGATTTTGATGTTTGAAATAATTTAAATATTTTAATTTTTAAATTAATGTGCTCTTCTATAAGTATCACGTTTTGAATCAATATAAAATTAATTTATTTTGAAATTTAGCATGATATCTCAACTTTTCTTTATCAATTATATATTTAAGAATCTTGAATCAACAAAAGCTAAATTGGGTATGAATGTTTTAATTACAAAACCTACAAGAGAAACAAATTTTGACATTCCCCCATAGGATACTTAACTGTCAAATTCTTTTAAAAATTATATAACCTAAGTACTCGAAAATAAGATATTCAATTAATATAAGATCAAGTGCTTGAAGTAAAAATTTGCATTGCATCATAGGTTGAACCCCTAAATATTCCAAATCCTTAAAATTATTTGATTTGAATTAATTCATCTTTATCAACTCAAAACTAAAATTATTGGTATCAACCTGAATTGGCGAATTGATCTTTAAGTGATATTGAACTATCAAGAAAATCATGATTTAGTCTTATTGGGGATAAACCCCGCTTCCGCCGAAGTCCAGTCTGATGCTTAGCCTAATGTAACTAGTAATCATAGAAGAGCTTCGATCGGGAATGCTTCCTCTTAGGACTTTTTCAGCAGCCAAACTTCTTTCAAATGCCTCTAGCAGTCGAACCCCTTTCGAACTCCTTCAACAGTCGAACTCCTTTCGGACTCCTCCAACAATTGAACTTCTTCTGAACTCCTCCAACGATCGAACCCCTTTCAAACTCCTTCAGCAGTCGAACTTCTTTCAGATGCCTCCAGCGGTCGAACCCCTTTCGAACTCCTTCAGTGGTCGAACTCCTTTTGAACTCTTCCAACGGTCGAACTCCTTCAGTGGTCGAACTCCTTCCGGACTCCTTCAGCAGTCAAACTTTTTTCAGACTCCTCCAATGGTCGAACTTCTTTTAGACTCCTTCAGCAGTCGAACTTCTTTCGGATGCCTCCAACGGTCGAACCCCTTTTGGACTCCTCTAGTGGCCAAACTCTCTGCTGCCATCTAGGAAGGTCTCCACACAAGTTCGGTCTCATACACGGTATGAACCGACCTACATTCGAACTACCTCAGAGGAGTCTGAACTCCTCTAGAATTGATATAGCTCAAAGGTCATCACCAATCGATGCCTACCCCTTCAAACTTTGACTATCAAATCTCAAACGGACTGGCACCTTGCGACAACAAATACTATCCTCCGTAACGAACTCCATATGACCCCGAGCGACCCACTATCCGATAGTTATGACTGTCACTATCAGTTTGTTGCAGACTCCATCTATAAAAGAAATCCTTCAGATATGTTTTCTCTAGGCTTTCTTCTTCTTTTCAAAATTCTGCAACTTTCTTGATTGAGCACTCCATTTTTGTTGGCCAAAAAAGCTAACTTGATCGTCGGAGGATCTTGCCAGAGCTACCACCTCAAGCTCTGGATGAGACTTATTTTGTAGGTCACCGATGGTAACCTCATCTTCTCCGACTCCAGCACTTCTCCGATGGCAATCAGATTTTACACCAATAGGACTAGTGCTAGAGGAAGGGCCCTCTATTCTAAGGTTCCCTTATTTTTAAAGAAGTGCTCAGTAGTGATCTCTCTTCTTCCTCTCTAGAGTTCTTCTCAAAAAAATGCCTCCCAAAAAAGGTTCGACCCAATGGTTAATGGCCTCTGCAGCCAGATTCCGTCAGATCTATCCGCTCCAACTTTAGCTTTCACAACTCAAGCTCCACCTGCAGCTATGGTGATCGGAGTAGTTTAACCTACTGGTTCAGTAGGTTTGCGATCTCATGAAGGTGGTGCGGGCCATGCATCGACAAGCTTCGATGCCAATTCGATCGAAGCAGGCTTGTTCGGAGCTCCATGATTCGATCTAGGGATGGCCAACTTGGGCTAGCCGATCGGTGACCTCCGAAAAGAGAAAGCAGAGAGCTGAGAGCCCATGTTCTGATCATGACTCTACCCTTGAGGGAGCTTTGCCTCCGTTCAGCCAAAAAATCTTAGAAATTCATGATCAAGAGGATCTAGATCGAAAACTATAAGAGATGAACCGACAGATCGAAGAACTCCACCATGCTCCCCCTCTCATGGTAGTGACATCTGCACCGATCCTCCTTTCTCTCAGTGCATCATGCAAGAACCGATCCCATCGAACTTTAAGCTCCCTCAATTCGAGAGTTACGATGGAACCTCCAATCCGATTGATTATCTGAAGAACTTTCAGATGATGATGCTACTCCATGTTGCATCAAACGTCATTCTCTATCGGACCTTTCCGTCCATCCTGAAGGGAGCCACCAGAAATTGGTACTCGGCCCTCAAGCCGAATACCATCTACTTTTTTGACTAGATAAGTCATTAGTTTGCAGCTCATTTTGTTACCCACCGAACTTCAAGCTCCCTCAATTTGAGAGCTACAATAGGACCTCCAATCTAGTTGATCACCTGGAGGCCTTTTGGATGATGATGCTGCTCCATGGTGCACCGGATGCCATTCTCTATCAGGCCTTTCCATCCACTATGAAGGAAGCTGCCAGAAACTGATGCTCGGCCCTCAAGCCGAATACCATCTTCTCTTTTGATCAGATGAGCCATCAATTTGTGGCTCATTTTGTTAGTAGCCGACATCCCAGGCAGAGCTTGAAATTCCTTATCAACATCAAGCAATAGGAGGGAGAATCCATCCGAGCTTTTGTTAATTGATTTAATTCCACTGCACTGGAGGTCCAAAACTTGGACTAATCTATTACGATGGCTATGATAAAGGATGGCCTTCAGAAGAATAATCTGCTATTCTCTCAGGAGAAGAAGTATCTTAGAAATTTTGCTGATATGCTAGCTCGGGCTGAAGGATATGCCCAAGCGAAAAAGGCCTTCAAGGCCAAGGACAATGAAGCCATTAGAAAGCGGTGAATTAGTGAGTCGGACAGGCCCACTGAGGAAGGAAAGCCAGGAGAAGCTCGATCATACTTTCAAACTCCTCCTGAGCGCAGGCAAGCCCGAACTCCTCCCTAGGCTCGAAAGTAGGAAAGCCTCGATAGAAGGGCACGGCTGGGTTCCCCCCTCCGAAGGTTCCATAATTATGCCCCCCTCAATGCTCTAAAAATGCAAGTGCTGATGGATATTAAGGAGCAGCTGCCGAGGCCCGAAAGGATGTGCTCCCATCCTAGCAGATGCAAACCAAACAAGTTCTACCTCTATAATTATGACCATGGTCATGATACTGAAGAATATATTTAGCTCCAAGATGAGATCAAAAAGCTCGTCAGGTAAGGCAGACTTGGCTGATTCCTACGGCATCGGCCTGAATGATAGAAAGATCGGCCAAGGGTATTGCCACAACCAAAATCGTAAAGAAAAGAGTAGTAGGTAGATCAGCCACCCCCTAGCATCATCAACACCATCTCTGGGGGACTTCGACGAGGGGAGGCTAGTAGGTCAGCCGAGCCCGAAAAGAGGCAAAGAATTGAAGAGCCCATCGCTTTCACTGATGAGGATGCTCAAGGAGTCTAGTTCCCGTACCATGACGTGGTTGTAATCTCTTTAAACATTGCCGACTATGATGTGCGTCGTATTTTGGTAGATAATGTAAGCTCTACTGATGTTTTATTTTATGATGCTTTCTCAAAAATGTCCTTACTCAATAACTACTTGGAACCTATGAACTCCCCATTGGTAGGCTTCACTGACGATGTCGTGCCAGTTGAGGGCATAATAACTTTGGCTGTGACTGCAGAGCAATGCCCAAAACTGATTAAGGCACAGGTTGATTTTCTAGTCATAAAGGCTCTATCTGCCTACAATGCTATTCTCGATCAATCTGATCTGAACACACTCCGAGTAGTGGTATCAACTTATTATCTAAAGGTGAAGTTTCCAATGAACTACGGAATTGGAGAGATTAGGAGAGAGCAGGCAAGATGTTGTTACTCCATTGCCCTATAGAAAAACATCCAGCCCAACCTTTGTCCTGTTGATGGGCTGGATGTCTGTGACAACCTTATAGAGGAGCGAGGTGAGCCTATGGAGGATCTCATATCTATGCCTTTAAATGATGGGAGCGTGGAGCACACTGTGCACATTGGCTCCAACTTAAGGGATGAGGTTTGAGAGTGACTAGTCACTTCCTTAGGAAAAACACGGACGTCTTTGCCTGAGTCCCAATAAATATGCTAGAAATTGATGCCGAGGTCATGAAACATCGATTGGCTGTTGATCCTAAGTATCGACCAGTAAAAGAGAAGATATGCAACCATGCTCCGAGAGCCAGAAAGCAATTGCAGAAGAAGTAAGCAAGCTCCTCAAAGCTGGATTCATCCAAAAAGTTAACTATCCAACCTGCGTCTCAAATATGGTTCTCATCAAAAAGGTAAATGATAAGTGGAGGATGTGTATAAACTTCAAAAAGCTAAGCAAAGTCTGCCCAAAAGATAGCTATCCTCTACCCGAGATTGATCAACTAGTAGACGCAACCTCGGGCCATGAGCTCCTCACCTTCATGGATGCCTTTTTTGGCTATAACTAAATATGAATGGCACCGGAGGATGAGGAGAAAACTACTTTTGTTACTAACCATGGTCTTTACTATTATAGGGTTATGCCTTTTGGACTTAAGAATACAGGGGCAACATACCTACGCCTCATCAATAAGATCTTTAAGGAGCAGATCAGCCACAACATGGAGGTGTATTTGGATGACATGCTCGTCAAAAGCCGAGCTTCAATAAACCATATTGCCGACCTCAAAGAGACCTTCAGTGCACTCAAAAAATACAAGATGAAGCTGAACCCGACCAAGTGCACCTTTGGTGCGATCTCAGAAAAGTTTCTTGGGTTTATGGTGTCAAGGCACAGGATTGAAGCAAATCCAGAGAAAATTTGAGCTATTTAGGAGATGACTGCTTCAAAAACAATCAAAGAAGTTCAACGCCTGACTGAAAAAAGTGGCATTCCTAAATCGCTTCATCTCGAGATTGGTCGAGCAATGCATGCCCTTCTTACAAGTTCTCAAGCAACCAAAAAATTTCTGCTAAACGATGGAGTGCCAACGGACGTTTGAGGAGCTCAAAAACTATCTTGGCTAACCCCCACTACTGGCAAAGCTTGAATCCAAAGAAGAATTATTCTTGTACCTAGCAATCTCTCCAGTAGCCTTGACAGCAGTCCTGGTCAAGGAGGAAGCAAAGATGCAGCGATCCAGTCTACTACGTAAGTCGGGTCCTGAGGGATGTAGAGATCAGGTACTCTAAGTTAGAAAAATTGACTTACTATCTTCTAATTACTATCAGGAGACTTCGACCTTACTTTCAGGGGCACACTATAACGGTCCTCACAGATCAACCAATAAAAGCAGTCCTTCATCGAACGAATGCTTCCAAAAGAATCGCAAAATGGACAATCGAGCTCACAAAGTTTGAGATCAATTATCGACATAGGCCATCGATCAAAGCTCAGATATTGATAAATTTTATAGTAGAATATACCATTTCAGATGAAGCCAAGCTTGAACAGAATGAGATCGACATCCTGTGATCACAACCGAGCCTCTCCGAAGAGAGTGCCAATCTTCGCAAAGGTTTTTGGGTCCTGTATATGGATGGTTCGTCCAACGCTGCTGAAGCAGGCACGAGGTTGGTCTTAGTCAACCCCGAGGGAGTCATCGCCGAATACGTGCTATGCTTCGAATTCCCTACAACTAATAATGGGGCCGAATATGAAGCACTGATTGTCAGGGTTAAAAATAGCAAGAGAGTTAAAAGTAGATCGGCTTCAAGTCTATAGTGATTCTCAATTAGTGGTTGGCCAAGTTAATGACAACTATGAAGCACGGAAGGAAAGTATGATGAAATACCTTAAGAAAGTAAAGGATTTGACTCCGACCTTCGACAGTTTTGGCATTCGATAGATTTCAATGGTAGAAAATACAAGAGCTGACCTTCTCTCTAAATTGGCCACTTTAGCCCCAGCCGAACTATTCAAAGAAGTATTTTTTGAAACTCTAAAATGCCCAAGCTCAGAGGAATCATAGCTTGTTATGCAGATAGAGCTCGAGCCGAGCTGGATTGACCCGTTAGTAGCCTATCTCAAAGAGGAAGTTCTTCCTCATGATCCAAAAGAAGCTTGAAAACTCAGGAATTAAGTCTTTCGATATGTTTTGTATGAGGACAAGTTGTATAAAAGGTCGTATTCGTTATCGTTGTTGAGATATCTTTGATCTTCAAAGGCCGACTTCGCATTATGAAAAGTGCACGAGGAAATTTGTGGAAGTCACGTAGGAGCCAGATTCCTATCACAAAGACTACTTCGACATGGATACTATTAACATACTTTGTACCATGATTCTATAGAATATGTCAAGAAATGTGACTACTGTCAGAGAAATGCAAACATATAAAGACAACCGACCTCCAAGCTTACTCCACTAAGCGCACCTTGGTCATTTGCATAGTGGAAAATGGATATACTTGGTCCTTTCCTAATGGCTTCCAGACAATGGAAGTTCCTCCTGATTGCTATTGACTACTTCACCAAATGGGTCGAAGTCGAACCACTAGCAAAAATTACTAAGGCCAAAGTATAGGACTTTATCTAAAAGTCAATCGTTTGCTGGTTTGGTCTGTCCCAAACTCTCATAATAGATAACGGATGATAGTTTGCTCGAATGAGGTTCGCTGAGTTCTGCGAAGATCTAAACATCTCCCATAACTTCACGTCAGTATCCCATCCGCAGGCAAACGGTGAGGCAGAGGTGACCAACAAAATTTTACTGAAGGGCATCAAGGTAAGACTTGAAAGAGTAAGGAAGACTTGGGCGGACGAACTCTACCACATCCTCTAGGCGTATCGAACTACTCAAAGGTTACCGATTGAAAAAACACATTTGCCTTGGCTTTTAGAACAGAGGCAGTCATCCAAATCAAGCTTAAACTCCCATCAGCATGGGTCGTGGCCTTCAATGAGCAGCGTAACTCATAAGACCTCAGAGTCAACCTCGATCTACTAGAAGAAAAAAGAGAAAAAGTCCAAACTTGGATGACAACATACAGACGAAGAGTGGCCAGATACTATAAGTCCAGAGTAAAAAGCTAAGCGTTCAGAGGGGGGGACTTGGTGCTCCGACAAGCATCCATTTCATAGCCTCAAGATCAAGGAAAGCTCACCCTGAATTGGGAAGGTCATCTGACTCAGAACTTACCGCTTGAAGGAGCTCGAAGGAGCGGTACTCTCATAATCTTGGAATTTGGAAAACTTAAGAATATACTACCAGTAACTTTCTTCAATAAAACTATTTTAACATCATTACTCCTTAGCGCAAGAATTGTATAATGACAATTCTCTAAAGCAACCTAAAATAGCCCGTTAAGAACAGGAGGAGAACCTCGTCCTAATGTGAGCAAAGTCGAAGATCTCATCCATTTAAGACGAGATGGGGGGAGAGGCCCTATCAACGGTCCAAATGTGCCCCCACAAGCCATGTTAGGAACAGGAGGAGAATCTTATCCTAACGTGAGCAAAGTCAAAGACCTCATCCATTTAAGACGGGATGGGGGGAGAGGTTCTGTCAACGGCCCAAATGTGCCCCCACAAGCCACGTTAGAAATAGGAGGAGAACCTCATCCTAATGTGAGCAAAGTCAAAGACCTCATCCATTTAAGACGGGATGGGGGGGAGGCCCTGTCAACGATCCAAATGCGCCCCTATAAGCCACATTAGGAACAGGAGGAGAACCTCATCCTAACATAAGCAAAGTCGACGATCTCATCGATATAAGATGGAATGGAGGAAGAGGCCCTACCGACGATCCTAACGCATCCCTGTAAGTCATGTTAAGAACAGAAGAAAAGTCTTATCCTAATATGAGCAAAAGTTGGAACCTCATAGACCAAAGATGTGGAGGAAGAAGCTCGGTGGAGAATCCTTACACGTATTTTTCCATGACAACCTGACTATGTCAAATGCGAAAGGCAAAATCTTATCTTGGTTTATAGAAAAGGTCCTAGTTTGACATCCACAACAAGCCCAGCATCCATAATGAGTTTGGCATCCACAACAAGCATTTTATAAGAAGACAACAAAGAAAAAAATGAGGTAAAAAAGATAAGGCCACAAATAGACCTCAGATTCATGCGAAATGAAAATAACGAGAAATGTATTATTTCATTACAAAAATGAGTTTATTACAAGCAAAACATTGGCCGACAAGGTCGATTACACTAAAAAAAAGGAAAAAGAGGGGGAAGAGGCCGAAGCTCTAAGACAAACTGGATTCTTCGATTTTGAGCTGCCGACTCCGACCATCACCAAGGCCTACTTAAGCCTAAGGATCTCCTCCTCAAGCTCCTTCTTCTTGTAGAGACTATCTACGTACATTCTATTGGCGAGCTAAAACTTACCCTCAAGCTCTCGTCGTTGTCTCCCTAAAACTTCAGACTTGGCCTCCACGTCCTCGACAACTTGATGTTCAAAGATGAGTTGAAGCTTCAGCCGTTGAACCTCAGTTGCCCCAACCACCTTTGAAAGCTCACCGACGGTCCTCTTCAAGGAGGCAATCTCCTCCGACTTACCACTCGTGCTGGCTCTCTGATTATTGTGCAGTCGCTTCCGAAGATGAGCTGCCTCATCTCTGGCAACCTTGAGCTCGCCTTCAAGCCTAGACATCTTCTCTGCCCAGGTCACTCGATAGCTATTATGCCAGTCCTCAGTATCTTGCAACTGCATCCAAAGATGAAAAAACTTTATTGACCAATCCCAGTCGTACCGAGTCATGTCGATAGACCACGGCGAGCTCCCTTCTAGAAGATGGATCTTTTTTTCGGCATTCTTCAGGTCAGCTTCAAGAGAGCTAAGCTTTGCGATCAGTGCCCAAGACTTGTCGCTGGCATTTCTCTTGAGTTCGACGATCTCCTTCTCGAAGCTGTCCTTCCAGATACTGAAGCTCACCACTTCCTTCATATGCAAGCATCGAAGGTGAGTGACCTCTTTGATCGCCTTATAAGCATTCTTTTGTGAGGTTCGAAGGTCATCCTCCATCTTCTTCAACTTCTTCCTTAGAAGATGAATTTCTTTCCTCAGGTTCTTTATCAAAGGCTTTATCAAAACCTCCTGAGGCAGTGGATCAGCATTGCTGGGAGATTGCATTCAAGATATGAAAAGCGCTCAAAGGTATGGAAAAAATTTACTTCAGTTAATCAAAACTTTTGAGTACAAGATAAAAAAAAGGAAAGAAAGAAAAATATACAACTACTCAAGGATCTCAACCTCGAGAGGGACGGTGGAGGGTGGAGCCAGATCGCTCTCAGCCACCTCAGATTTTTGAACTGGTTCAGGTGCTCTACGATAGGTTCAGACAGGCCAAAAGTGAGCTCGTCGATGGCAGGATCGACTATGACATTAGGCGGTCCTGCATCCACGTCGTCTTCCTCCTACTCTAAAAAGTTGAGATTGAGCTCAGGGAACATCCGAGCTATCCTACCTTTGCAGAGCTCAAAATCCTTAGCCAAACTTGACGTTCAGGTTCTGCATCTCGGAAGAGATCTTGAACTCTTCCATGGCCTGGATCAATGCCTCTACGATCGACTTTGCCATTTGGGTCTCCAGTTTGGCGACCCTATTTTCGGCTTCCTTCCTCCTTTTCTCCTCCAAGGCCAGTGCTGCCTTTAGTCTGGCCAAGATGAACTCCTCTTTGAGGAGCACGCCCCAAAGACTTTTGATGTCTGCCACCTTCTCCTCGACAAGGTGCTCACCTCATCGACCCTCTCTTGAAGATGGTGGATCTCGGCTCGAAGGTCTTTCTGGGCCTTCTGTGCCTCCACCTCCTAACGATGCATCCTCTTGATGTGGATGAGCATCTAGTGATCCGACTGTAATAAACGATTGGTGTTAAAAAAAAGAGGGAAGAAGAAGAAAAGCACAGAGAAGAAGAGAAAGAGTCGAGCAATGGAGTAATCACCTTGAAGATGATTTCGAAAGAACCCTAGATGAGCTGCCGCGGGTCCAGGTTGGCCATCTGGTCCACCACCTCGAGCATGACAAACCTGTCGGCGAGATCCTAGGTGATCTTTGGGTTGTCGAAGGGGTCCTTCCCTCATTCATTGTCATCACCATCCGGTCCGCCTAGGCGAGCCTTGTAGGACATCTTCGCAACGACTTTCTTTTTTCTTCCCTCCCCTATCCCTTTCTTGATAGGGAGCTCTGATACCCGATCCCCGCTGGAGGGATCTAAGGGCATGGAAGGCACCAGGCCCATGCTAGCGGTGCCAACCTCAGTAGTTAGGACAATCTCGGTGCCGGTGATGACCTTGGATGCAGCGGCAGTGGAGGTAGGGACTTCGGAGCTGGAAACACCAACCTTCTCCCTCTTTGAGCCATCATTTTATGCCTTTCCTTTCCTCTTCTTGGCATAGATCCCTTTGATAAGCATCTCGTTAGCTTGTGCATCCATCTTTATAATAGGAAAGGAAGCACGGTCAGTAGCAATACACATGCACGAAATCATGTGGATTCAAAAATCAAAAAATATACCAATGGGATCGTGGGGACTCAGTCTCAGGTTGAATAAGGTCTGTTTCTTTAGAAGGTCGAAAAGAAGAGGAGCTCGGTACGCCTTAAGTTTATCGTAGGAATCAAGGTCAGCTCCATCTAAGCTAGAAGCTTGGCGAACTGACTCTCTAATATAACCCCATGAAGAAAGACCTAATGGCAAGATCGGATAATGTACAAAAAAAAAAAATTTCTTTCAATTGTGAACGAAAGAAGGGACACATTTCAATAACCCCTTCTTACCGACCTGAGGGGAAATATACCACCAATCCTTCATGGAAGGATAGCGCTTGAAGGTATAGAAATTCCTAAAAAGCGAAATGATCGGCTGGACTTTGGTCAATCGATAAAGGAAGAGAAAACCTATAACAAACTAAAAGGAGTTCGATATAATAGATGCGAAGGAGATGTTTAAAAATCGAAAGAGGGTGACTATGAATGGAGGCAGCGGGAGTCTAAGCTCGATGTGCAAAGCTTCTAAGTACAAACAAAACTAGACGATCGGAGGAGAGCTGACTCGATTGTCGGAGCTAGGGAGTTCAAGGTCATATTTTGGAGGGATTCTATATTGAATTCAGATCAGAAAAAAATTATCCAGGATAAGGACGAACGATATGGTGTCTAGAGCAAAAGATGAGTGGGACATGTTCCTGGGTTCTACCTCGGCCAGAGGTGCAGAGTTAAATAAGATCGGTCCGGACGAGCCCCATGAACCGATGGAGTGGGAGGTTTTGGAAGACATTCAGATCGAGATTAAAATCCAAGAAAACCCTCCCAAATATATATATATATATAAGAAAAATGCAGGGCAAAGGTCGCCACCAAAAAATTAGAAAAGCAAGGAGCCAGAAGTGATAAAAGCACAAATAACCTAAGAGAAGGGTTAGGAAACTGATCTAAACTATCCTAGGAGAATGAAAGGATGATGTATGTGATGAGGACCAATCGAAATAACCACAATCGAAATAATCGTGGGTTTGAGCCTCGCACCCCAAAATAACACTAGCACTAGAAGGTGGGCCCTCTGCTCCAGAGGTTTCCTTATTCTTAAAGGAGTGCTCAGCAACGATGTCTCTTCTTCCACTATAGAGTTCTTTCCAAAAAAAATGCCTTCCAAGAAAGCTTCGACCTGACGGTCAATGGCCTCTATAGCCAGATCCCATCCAGATCTATCTACTCCCACTTCAGCTCCGATAACTCAAGCTCCACCTACAGTCATGGTGGATGCGGAGCAGTTCAATCTACTAGTCTTGTAGGTTTGCGGTCTCACGAAGGTGATGCAGACCATGCATCGATAGGCTCTGATGCTAATTGGACTGGAGCAGGCTTCTTCGAAGCTCCATGATCCAATCTGAGGATGGCCGACTTGGACTAGCCGATCGATGACCTTCGAAAAGGGGAAGCAAAGAGCTGGGAGCCCATATTCTGATCATGACTCTACCCCTGGGGGAGCTTTGCCCCCATCCAGCGAAAAGATCTTAGGAATCCACGATCGACAGGATCTAGATCAAAAACTACAAGAGATGAACCAGCGAATCGAGGAACTCCGCCATGCTCCCCCGTCTCATGGTAGTGACATCTATATCGATTCTCCTTTCTCTCAGTGCATCATGCAAGAACCGATCCCGCCAAACCTTAAGCTCCCTCAATTCAAGAGCTACGATGGGACCTCTGATCTAGTTGATCACTTGGAGACCTTTCGGATGATGATGCTGCTCCATGGCGCATCAGACGCCATTCTCTACCAGGCCTTCCCATCCACCTTGAAGGGAGCCACCAGGAATTGATACTCGACCCTCAAGTCGAATACCATCTTCTCTTTTGACCAGATGAGTCATCAGTTTGTGGCTCATTTTGTTAGTAGCTGACATCCCAGGTGGGGCTTGAAATCTCTCATCAACATCAAGCAACATGAGGGAGAATCCATCCAAGCTTTTGTTAATCGATTCAATGCCACTACGCTGGAGGTCTGAAACTTGGACCAATCTATTGCAATGGCCATGCTAAAAGGCAACCTTCAGAAGAACAATCTACTATTCTCCCTGGAGAAGAAGTATCCCAGGAATTTTGCTGATATGCTAGCTCGGGCTGAAGGGTATGCCCAAGCAAAAGAGGCCTTCAAGGCTAAGGACAATGAAGCCATTGAAGAGTGGCGAATTGGCAAGCCAAGCAGGCCCACTAAGGAAGGAAAGCCAGGTGAAGCTCGACCGCACTCCCGAACTCCTCCTGAGCGTAGGCGAGCCCGAACTCCTCTCCGAGCTCGAAAGCAGGGAAGCCTCAATAGAAGGGCGCGGTGGGGTTCCCCCTCCCAAGGTTCCATAATTATGCCCCTCTCAATGCTCTAAAAATATAAGTGCTGATAGAGATTAAGGAGCGGCTACCGAGGCTCGAAAGGATGTGCTCCCATCCTAGCAGATGCAACCCAAACAAGTTCTGCCTCTATCATCATGACCACGGTCATAATACAGAAGAATATATTCAGCTCTAAGATGAGATCGAGGAGCTCGTCAAGCGAGATAGACTCGGCCAATTCCTACGGCGTCGGCCTGAAGGATGGAAAGATTGGCCAAGGGTATTGCCGCAATCGAAACTGCAAAGGAAAGAGCAGCAGGTGGATTGACCACCCCTTGGCATCATCAACACTATCTTTGGGGGACTTCGGCGAGGGGAGGCTAGTGGGTCAGCTGAGCCCGGAAAAGAGGTGGAGAACTGAAGAGCCCATTGCTTTTATCGATGAGGATGCTTAAGGAGTCCAGTTCTCACATAATGATGCAGTTATAATCTCTTTAAACATTGTCAACTATAATGTGCGCTACATTTTGGTAGATAATGAAAGCTCTGCTAAAGTTTTGTTTTATGATGCTTTCTCAAAAATGTTCTTACATAATAACCACTTGGAACCTATGAACTCTCTGTTGGTAGGCTTCACTAGCAATGCTGTACCAGTTGAGGGCATAATAATTTTGGCTATGACTGCAGGGCAACGTCCGAAGCTGGTTAAGGCACAAGTCGATTTTCTAGTCGTAAAGGCTCCATCTGCCTACAATGCTATTCTCAACTGACCTGATTGAACACGCTTCGAGCAGTGGTGCCAACTTATTATCTAAAGATGAAGTTCCCAACAAACTGCAGAATTAGAGAGATCAGGAGAGACCAGGCATTGGCAAGATGCTGTTACTCCATTGCCCTACAAAAAAATATCCAGCCCGACCTTTGTCCTGTTGATGGACTGGATGCCCGTGATGATCTTACCGAGGAGCAAGGTGAGCCTATGGAGGATCTCGTATCTGTGCCCTTAAATGACGGGAGCATGGAGCACACTGTGCAGATCGGCTCCAAGTTGGGGGACGAGGTTCGGAAGTGACTCGTCACATTTTTTAGGAAGAACGTGGATGTTTTCACCTGGGTTCCAGCGAATATGCTAGAAATTGATGCCGAGGTCATGGAACATTGACTGGCTGTTGATTCCAAGTATCGTTCAATAAAAGAAAAAATGCACAACCATGCCCTAGAGAGGCAAAAAGCAATTACAGAAGACGTAGACAAGCTCCTCAAAGCTAGATTTATCCAAAAAGTTAACTATCCGACCTAGGGTCTCAAATGTGGTTCTCATCAAAAAGGCAAATGATAAGTGGAGGATGTGTATAGACTTCAAAAAGCTGAATAAAGCCTATCCAAAAGATAGCTACCCTCTATCCAGGATTGATCAACTGATAGATACAAACTCGAGCCACGAGCTCCTTACCTTCATGGATGCCTTTTCTGGCTATAACCAAATACCAATGGAACCGAAGGATGAGGAGAAAACTGCTTTTATTACTGATAATGGTCTTTACTATTATAGAATTATGCCTTTTGGACTCAAGAATGTAGGGGCAACGTACCAGCACCTGGTTAACAAGATCTTCAAGAAGTAGATCGGTTGCAACATGGAGGTGTATGTAGATGACATGCTCGTCAAAAGCCGAGCTTCAATAAACCACATCGCCGACCTTGAAGAGATCTTCAGTGCACTCAAAAAGTACAAGATGAAGCTGAACCCGATCAAGTGCACCTTTGGTGTGACCTCAGGAAAGTTTCTAGAGTTTATGGTGTCAAGATATGGGATTGAAGCAAATTCAGAGAAAATCCAAGCTATTCAAGAGATGACTGCTCCAAAAATAATTAAAAAAGTTCAGCATCTGACTGAAAAAGTGACATCCCTACATCGCTTCATCTCGAGATCGACCGAGCGATGCATGCCCTTCTTCCAAGTTCTCAAGCAACCAAAGAACTTCTACTGGATGATAGAGTGTCAACGGACATTTGAGAAGCTCAAAAACTACCTCCATTCACCCCTACTGCTGGCAAAGTTTGAATTCAGAGAAGAATTATTCTTGTACCTAGCAGTCTCTTCAGCGGCCTTGACAACAGTCTTGGTCAAGGGGGAAGCAAAGATGTAGCGATCAGTCTACTATGTAAGTTGGATCCTAAGAGATGCAGAGATCAGGTACTCTAAGTTAGAAAAATTAACTTACTTACATATAATTGCTGACAGGAGACTCTAAGCTTACTTTCAGGGGTACACCATAACGGTCCTCATGGATCAACCAATAAAAGCAGTCTTTTATCAAATAGATGCTTTTGGAAGAATCACAAAATGGACAATCAAGCTCACGGAGTTTGACATCAATTATCGATCCCAGCCATCGATCAAAGCTCAGATATTGATAGATTTTATAGTAGAATGTACCATTCCAGATGAAATCGAACTTGAATAGAATAAGACTGGCATCCCATGGTTGCAACCGAGCCTCTCCGAAGAGAGTGCCGATCTTTCCAAAGGTTTTTGGGCCCTGTACGTGGATGGTTCATCCAACACTACTGGAGCAGATGCGGGGTTGGTCTTAGTCAATCCTGAGGGAGTCATCGTCGAATATGCGTTATGCTTCAAATTTTCTACAACTAATAATGAGGCCGAATATGAAGCGCTGATCGTTGGATTAAAAATAGCAAGAGAGTTAAAAGTAGATTGGCTTCAAGTCTACATTGATTCCTAATTAGTGGTCGGCCAAGTTTGTAGCAACTATGAAGCACGGAAGGAAAGTATGATGAAATACCTTGAAAAAGTAAAGAATTTGACTCTGGCCTTCGATAGTTTTAGCATTCGATAGATTCCAAGGGAAGAAAATATAAGAGCCGACCTTCTCTCTAAATTGACCACTTTAGCCCCAACCGAACTATCCAAAGAAGTATTTTTTAAAACTCTAAAATGCCCAGACTCAGAAGAATCACAGCTTATTATGCAGATGAAGCTCGAGTCAAGCTGGATTGACCCATTAGTTGTCTATCTCAAAGAGGGAGTTATTCCTCATGATCCAAAAGAAGCTCGAAAACTTAGAAAATAAGCCTTTCGGTACATTTTATATGAGGGCAAGTTGTATAAATGGTCATCTTCGCTACTACCATTAAGATGTCTCCGATCTTTAGAGACCGACTTTGCATTATGAAAAGTGTACGATCAAATTTATGAAAGTCATGTAGGAGCCAGATCCCTATCACAAAGACTACTTCGGCAAGGTACTATTGGATGACCTTGTACCATAATTCTATAGAGTATGTCAAGAAATATGATTGCTATCAAAGAAATGCAAACATGCAAAGATAGCCAGCCTCCGAGCTTACTCCACTAAGCACACCTTGGCCATTTGCACAGTGGGGAATGGATATACTTGGCCCTTTTTCAATGGTATCCAGACAACGGAAAGTTTCTTCTGATTGCGATCGACTACTTCACCAAATGAATCGAAGCCCCACTAGCAAAAATTACTGAGGCCAAGGTATAGGACTTTATTTGAAAGTCAATCATCTGCCGATTTTGGTCTGTCCCAAATTCTCATAATAGATAACGGGCGACAGTTTACTGGGATGAGGTTCGCTGAGTTTTGCAAAGATCTAAACATCTCCCATTACTTCACGTCAGTAGCCCATCCACAAGCAAATAGTGAGGCAAAGGTGACCAATAGAATTTTACTACAGGATATCAAGGCAAGACTTGAAAGAGTAAGGGGGACTTGGGCGGACGAACTCTACCACATTCTCTAGGCGTACCGAACTACTCAAAGGCTACCGACTGGGGAAACACCATTTGCCTTAGCTTTTGGAATGGAGGCAGTCATCCCAATCAAGCTTAAACTTTCATCAGCATGGGTCGTGGCCTTCAATGAGCAGCATAACTCATACGACCTTAGAGTCAACCTCGATCTACTAGAAGAAAAAAGAGAAAAAATTTAAACTCAGATGGCAGCATATAGACGAAGAGTGGCCAGATACTATAACTTTAGAGTAAAAAGCAAAGCATTCAGAGGGGGGGACTTGGTGCTTCGACGAGCGTCCATTTTGTAGCCTCAAGTTCAAGGAAAGCTTGCCCTTTATTGGGATGGTCAATATAGAGTAGAGGAGGTCATCCAATCCAAAACTTACCGCTTGAAGGAGCTCGAAGGAGTGGTACTCCCACGACCTTGAAATTCAGAAAACTTAAGAATGTACTACTAGTAACTTTTTTTTTAATAAAACTATTTTAACATCATTACTCCTTAGCGCAAGAGTTATATAATGATAATTCTCTGAAGCATCCTAAAATAGTCTGTTAGGAACAGGAGGAGAACCTCATCCTAACGTGAGCAAAGTTGAAGACCTCGTTCATTTAAGATGGGATGGGGGGAGAGGCCTTGTCAATGGCCCAAATGTGCCCCCACAAGCCACGTTAGGAACAGGAGGAGAACCTCATTCTAACATGAGCAAAGTCGAAGACCTCATCCATTTAAGATAGGATAAGGAGAGAGGCCCTGTCAATAGTCCAAATGTGCCCCCATAAGCCACATTAGAAATAGAAAGAGAACCTCATCCTAACGTGAGCAAAGTTGAAGACCTCATCCATTTAAGACGGGATGGGGGGAGAGGCCTTGTCAATGGTCCAAATGTGCCCCCATAAGCTGTGTTAGGAATAGGAGAAAAATCTCATCCTAATGTGAGCAAAGTCGACGACCTCATCGATATAAGATGGAATGGAGGGAGAGGCCCTACCGATGATCCTAATGTACCCCCATAAGCCATGTTAAGAACAGAAGAAAAGCCTCATCCTAACATGAGCAAAAGTCAAAATCTTTTAGACCAAAAATATGAAGGAGAAAGAAGTTCGGTGGAGAATCCTTAGACATGTTTTCCCATGATAACCTGACTACGTCAAATGCGAAAGGCAAAATCTTATCTTAGTTTGCAGAAGATGTCCTAGTTCGACATCCACAACAAGCCCAGCATCCATAATGAGCTCGGTATCCACAACAAGCATTTCATAAGAAGATGACAGAGAGAAAAATGAGGTAAAGAAGGTAAGGCCACAAATAGGTCTCAGATTCATGCGAAACGAAAATAATGAGAAATGTATTATTCCATTACAAAAATAAGTTCATTATAAGCAAAACATAAGCCGACAAGGTCGATTACCCTAAAAGAAAGGAAAAAAAAGGAGGAAGAGGCCGAAGTTCTAAGGTGAACCAGATTCTTCGAACTTTGGGCTACCGGCTTTGACCATCACCAAGGCCTGCTTTAGCCTAAGGATCTCCTCTTCAAGCTCCTTCTTGTAGAGACCATCTACGTACATTCTATTGGCAAGCTGAAACTTATCCTCAAGCTCTCACCGCTGTCTCCTTAAAACTTCAAACTCGGCCTCCACATCCTCAATAGCCCAATGTTCACAAGTGAGCTGAAGCTTCAGTCATTGAACCTCGGCTTGCTCCGCCCCAACTGCCTCTGAAAGCTCACCAATGGTTCTCTTCAAGGAGGCAATCTCCTCCGACTCACCACTCGTGCTAGCTCCCTGATTATTGTATAGTTGCTTTCGAAGATGAGCTGCCTCATCTCTGGCAATCTTGAGCTCGCCTTCAAACCTGGACATCTTCTCTGCCCAGGTCACTCGGTAGCTATTATACCAGTCCTCAGTATCTTGCAGCTGCTTCCAAAGCTGAAAGAACTTTATTGACCAATCCCAATCATACCAGGCCTTGTCGATAGACCAAGATGAGCTCCCTTCTAAAAGATGGATCTTTTTCCTGGCATTCTTCAAGTTAGCTTCAAGAGAGCTGATCTTCACTATCAGTGCCTAGGACTTGTCTATGGCATTTCTCTTAAGTTCGGCAATCTCCTTCTCAAAGCTATCCTTTCAGATACTGAAGCTCACCGCTTCCTTCATATGCAAGTCTTGGAGGCGAGTGACCTCTTTAGTCGCCTCAGAAGCATTCTTTCACGAGGCTCGAAGGTCGTCCTCCATCTTCTTCAACTTCTTCCTTAGAAGATAAATTTTCTTCCTCAGGTTCTTTATCAAGGGCTTTATCGAAACCCCTTGAGGTAGTGCATCAATATTGGTGGGAGACTGCATTCGAGATATGAAAAGCACTCAAAGGTATGAAAAAAATTCACTTCATTTAATCAAAACTTTTGAGTACAAGACAAAAAAAGATAAGAAAAAAAAATGTACAACTACTCAAGGATCTCAATCTCGGGAGGGACGATGGAGGGTGGAGCCGAATCGCTCCCGACTGCCTCAGGTTCTCGAACTGGTTCAGGCGCCTCTATGGCAGGTTCAGATGGGTCAAAAGCGAGCTCGTCGAAGGTAGGGTCGACCATGGCATTAGGCGATTCTGCATCCATATCGTCTTCCTCCTCCTCCAGAAAGCTAAGGTTGAGCTCGGAGAACATCCGGGCTACCCTGCCTTCGCAGAACTCAAAACCCTTGATAAACGCTTCCTGGCCGAACTCGATGTTCAGGTTCCGTATTCGGGAGAGGTCTTGAACTCTTCCATGGCCTAGATCATTGCCTCCAAGATTGACTTCACCATTTGGATCTCTAGTTCGGCGACCCTATTTTTGGCTTCTTTCCTCCTTTTCTCCTCCAAGGCCAGTGCAGCCTTTAGTCCAACTAAGAGGAACTCCTCTTTAAGGAGCGCACCCTAAAGACTTTCAATGTCCGTCGCCTTCTCCTCAGCAAGGTGCTCAACCTCGTCGACCCTTTCTTGAAGACGGTGGATCTTGGCTCAAAGGTCCTCCTGGGCCTTCTGTGCCTCCGCCTCCTAATGACACACCTTCTTGATGTGGGCGAGCATCTGATGATCTGACTACAACAAATGATTGGTGTTAAAAAAAAAAGAGGAGGAGAAGAAGAAAAGTGTAGAGAAGAAGAGAAAGAGTCGAGCAATAGAGAAATCACCTTAAGGATGTTTTCGAGAGAACCCCAGATGAGCTGCCATAGATCCAGGTCGGCCATCTGGTCCACCACCTCAGGCATGACAAACCTATCGACGAGATCTCAAATGATCTCTGGGTTGTTGAAGGGGTCCTCCCCTCTTTCATTGTCATCGCCATCCGGTCCGCTTAGGCGAGCCTTGCAGGACGTCTTCGCAACGGCTTTCTTTTTTCTTCCCTCCTCTGTCCCTTTCTTAATAGGGAGCTCTAAAATTCAATCCCCACTAGAGGGATCTGAGGGCATGGAAGGCATCGGGCCCATGCTAGCAATGCCAACCTCAGCAGTTAGGACAGTCTCGAAGCCGACGATGACCTCAGATGCAGCGGCAGTGGAGGCGGGGACTTCAGAGCTGGAAACACCGACCTTCGCCCTCTTTGAGCCATCATTTTGTGCCTTCCCTTTTCTCTTCTTGGTGTAGAGCCCTTTGGTAAGCATCTCAGTAGCTTGTGCATCCATCTCTATAATAGAAAAAGAAGCACGGTCAGTAGCAATACACGTGCGCTAAACCGTGTAGATTTAAAAATCAAAAAATATACCAGCGGGATCGTGGGGACTCAGACCCAGGTTGAATAAAATCTATTCCTTTAGAAGGTTGGGAAGAAGAGGAGCTCAGTACGCCTTGAGTTTATCGTAGGAATCAAGGTCGACTCCGTCTAAGCATGGAGCTCGGCGAACTGACTCTCTAATATAATCCCACGAAGGAAGACCTAATAACAAGGTCGGGCAATGTATAAAAAAAGAACCTTTTCTTCTAGTTGTGAATAGAAGAAGGGGCACCTTTCAATAACCCCTTCTTCTCGATCAGAAAAGTACCACCAATCCTTCATGGAAGGATGGCGCTTGAAGGTATAGAAATTTTTAAAAAGCGAAATGGTCAGCTAGACTTTAGTCAATCGATAGAGGGAGAGAAAATCTATGATGAACCGAAAGGAGTTTGGTATGACAGATGCGAAGGAGATGTTTAAAAATCGGAAGAGGACGACTATGAATGGGGGCAGCGGGAGTCTAAGCCCGACACACAAAGCTTTTAAGTATAAACAAAATCGGCCAATCGAAGGAGAGCTGACCCGATCGTCGGAGCTAGGAAGTTCAAGATCATATTCTGGAGGGATTCCATATTAGATTCGGATCAGAGAAAGATCGTTCGGAGTAAGGACGAATGGGATGGTGTCTGGAGTAAAAGATGAGTGGGACATGTTCCTAGGTTCTATCTCAGCCAAAGGTGCAGAGTTAAAGAAGGTCAGTCCAGATGAGCCCCATGAACTGATGGAGTGGGAGGTTTCAAAAGACATTCGAATTAAGATTAAACCCCAAGAAACCCCCCCCCCCTCCCCATAAAATATATATATATATATATATATACATATATATACATACATACATTTATACATCTAAGAAAAATGCAGGGCAAAGGTTGCCACCAAAAAATTAGAAAAGCAAGGAGCCAGAGGTGATAAGCATGAATAACCTAAGAGAAGGGTTAGAAAACTGACCTAAATTATCCAAGGAGAATGAAAGGATGATGGATGCGATAAGGACCGATCGAAAGGATGTCCGAAGCTCAGGAAGGCGGGAGAAGATTAAAACCCTTGGGAAGAAGATGGACAGAGACTGAAGGAAGGAGAAGACTCGGGCAGGCATGACTTCCGAACAATAGGGAAGGCCTTAAAAAGCCAAAGGTAACCCGAGGTAGTTATGATTGCGGATCGACTTCAGTCGATCAATGCATGTCATGTGTCCCACTCATCATCATAGAGGAGTGGCGAAGGATTGAATCTTTATGGTGCCATACCTGGGGCAGAGTTTCGGTGAGAGATTCAAAGGGCCATCTTTTCGATCTCATTTCAGACTTAGAAAGCTTCGATACCAGCATGATAAACACTAAAATATCTCATCCTGACAAGCACAAAAATTTGGGACCGGACTTCGGCAATCGCCTTTTTTCTCCATTCAAATTTCAAACTCGAGAGTAGGGGGACTATTGTTGGGGATAAACCTTGCTTCCATTGAAATCCAGTCTGATGCTTAGCCTAATGTAACTGGTAATCACAGAAGAGCTTTGATCGAAAATTCTTTCTCTTCGAATTTCTCTAGCAGCCGAACTTCTTTCGAACTCCTTCAATAGTCGAACTCCTTCCGAACTCCTCCAGTAGCCAAACTTCTTTCAGATGCCTTCAGTGATCAAACTCCTTCCCGACTCCTTCAGCAGTCAAACTCCTTCTGGACTTCTCTAGCAGTCGAACTCCTTTCGGACTCCTTTAACAGCTAAACTCCTTTCAGACTCCTCCAATAGTCGAACTCCTTTCGGACTCCTTCAGCAGTCAAACTCGTTTAGGACTTCTCCAACGATCGAACCCCTTTCAGACTCCTTCAATAGCCAAACATCTTCTAGATGCCTCCAGCAGTCGAACCCCTTTCGGACTCCTTCAGCAGCCAAACTCTTTCTAGACTCCTCCAGTAGTCAAACTCCTTCTAAACTCCTCTAATGGTCGAACTTCTTTCGAACTCCTCCAGCTGTCGAACTCCTTTCGAACTCCTTCAGCGGTCGAACTTCTTTCAAACTCCTTCAGCAGTCGAACTCCTTCCAGACTCCTCCAACAGTCGAACATCTTTTGAACTCCTTCAGCAGCCAAGCTCCTTTTGGATGCCTCCAGCGATCGAACTCCTCCAGCGGCCAAACTCCTCGTAGTCATCCAGCAAGGTCTCCGTACGAGTTTGATCCCATACACGGCATGAACCGACCCACATCCAAACTACCTCAGAGAAGTCTGAACTCTTCTAAAATTGATATAGTTCAAATGTCATCACCAATCGATGCCTATCCCTCTGAACTTTGACTATCAAATTTCAAACGGACTGGCACCTCATGACAACAAATACTATCCTCCTAATGAACTCCATATGGCTCCGAGCAGCCCACTATTCGATAGTTATGGCTATCACTATCAGTTTGTTACAGAGCCCATCTATAAAAGAAATCCTTCAGATACGTTTTCTTTAGGCTCTCTTCTTCTTTTGAAATTCTACAATTTTTTTGATTGAGCACTCTATTTTTGTTGATCGAAAAGCTAACTTAACCATCGGAGAGTCTTACCATAGCCACCATCCTGAGCTCTGATGAAACTTATTTTACAGATCACTGACGGCGATCTCGTCTTCTTCGACTCTAGCACTTCTCCGATGGTAACAGATTTCGTACCAACAAATCTAAATTTTAGTTTAATTGATATCAAAAAAAATTCTTCAAAGAAATGACTATCTGATTTATTTTCAAAAATTGGTATCATTAAAATTTATACTTTTAAATTTTATTTAATTCTTAATTTTTAATGACTTTATTTGCAAAAATAAGGGAAAGAAAAATATTAAAAAATGATCATTTATTAAAAAGACCTTTAAAAATAAAAATATCTTTTAAATTTAGAAAATTTAAATTTACTAATTAAATTCATGTTAAATATGCTTGATTTGAAAGAAAAAGAAGGAGAAAAGTTGAAGATAAAATAATCGAGTTATAATTATGAAATATATGGAGAGACAATTTTATTGAAATATTAAAAAAAATAAATTCTTGGTATCTCCAAAATAAGAAGAGAAATGCTTTTTTATCTGATTTGATTAAAAATTTTATTAATTTATATTAAATAAATAAATTTTAATCTTAAATTCTCAATCATTTATTTTATGATCTTCTTAATTGAACTTTTACATATTTATTCAATTTGATATACATGATTTGATTGCTCTATTTTTTTTGGATAATTAGTTGGAGTTAAATTGAATTTGAACATATTAATACTCCAATAAATAAATTTCTAAACTTAATCTCAAAATTTATTTAAAATTTAAATTTGTGATACTAAATTTTGGATGTGCATTGCAATATTTTTTATGAATTATTTATATTAAAGTAATTTTTGCTCAAGTAATGAATTTGAAAATATAACTATCATTTACTTTAATATTATCTTTTTACTTTGCTCGATACATATTCAATACATATCTTTTTCAAACTTAATTGATCAAATTTTTTTAAAGAAAAAAGATTTAATATTAAAGTATATATTATACTTGATTTCATATTCAAATTTTTTAAAAAATTATTATTCTCTTAAGCTTAAAGATACATATTTAAAATCTAATTAAAGATCATATTTATTAAAAAAGGAAGAAAGCATTTAATATTTAAATTCAAAATAATTTTTAAAATAAAATTAATTATTAAACTTATTTTGAGTCAAGCATAAATTTTCAAAGAAAGATGATTTATTTCATTTGATTTGATTTTCTAAACTTGATACATCTCTTACTTTGATACAATTCATATTATTGATTTTGATGATTATTTTTTGTCTTTTTCATAAACTTTTTGATGCTGTCAAAAAGGGAGAGAAGTATGTTGAGTATATGCTTGAAGGATTGATGTTTAAGAAACTCAAATTTGATGCTTGAAATCTTCATACTCATTGATTTGAATTGAAACATTATTTTGATATGAGTATAATGAAATATGTGCAATAAACCAAAAAAATAATTGAGAATATTCATGAAGTACTCATTCATATGTTTAATCTATACTCATGATATTATTTAGCCAAATATATAGAAATATATTATTTGCTTTTATTGTGCATATACTCAAGATTTTATCATCATGAAAAAGAGAGAGATTGTTAGCCCTGAGATTAATTTTGATTGATTCTAAAATTTTGAGTATATTATGTATCTAATCATATGTCTCAAGAATATGTGTAGAATTTTTCAAAGTATCCAAAATAAAGAAATTTATCATAAGAACAAATCCTCCAAGATGCCATGCCAAAATACTTAAAAGAATAAATTCACACATATTTGGATGGCTTGGTATGAAGAAAGTAAGATTAGAAGAAAAGAAAATAAAATTGAAAGAAAGTAATTATATTTAGAAGAGATTGGATCAAGATATTCAAGTTTGGAAGGTCAAACAATGAAGAAAAATGAAGCCAGAAATTTTAAAGCCATCTCCTAAAAATTTGAGGCTTCTCCAAAATTTGGAGACTTCTCTAGTAATTTAGAGACTTCTCCAAGCTATTTGGCACACCTGACATTGCCCTGGCACAGACTCAAGACATCTCGAAAACAGCTCGAGACCTTTCCATTTCAAGAAACATAAATCTCATTTCTATGTTCTGAGATCGAGACATCTCAAAAATTCTCAAGAGCTCTAGCTGTAAACCGAGACTTATCCTAAAAAAATTGAGACCTCTCTAAATGTGCGACAGCTTTTAACAAAAATTTTCTGCAACCCTTCCAATGGCTATTTCAGAGCTTCCAATGACTAGAACTCTCTCTCCAACCATCTCCAAGGATATTAAAAAGTAGAGAATCAATTAAAAGTAAGAAATTAAGAAATTTAAAAAGAGAATCTTTTAATTTTGATGAGGAACATTAAAATCCAAAGAAAAGAAAAAAGAGAGAAAATTGTTCATAGATTCAGCGAGCCTTCAAAGCATCTTCTCCAACATCTTTCACATCCTTTCAAGTACAAATTAAAGAAAAGCCAAGCCTCAATCAAACACATCATCAGCTTCTTCTTTGGGATTTAAAGAGTTTTAATTCTATTTTTACTTTATGCTAAAATTTTGTAATTGTATTTCATTTCTTTATAAGTTTTTTTGGAGAAAAAAAA
>QRFJ01006626.1:0-112909 GCA_006176705.1 Cocos nucifera
ACGGGCGTCTGGAGGAGTCCGTTCCCGAACGAAGTCCTTGCCGCTTGGAGTCCAAGGAGCTCGGCCGTCAGGAAGTTCGGCTGGCTGGGAGTTCGCACCGGACGCCTGGGCGCTGGGAGAGTTCGGCAGCTAGGTAGTTCGGCCCTGGAACCTTGGCGCGGGAGTTCGGCCTCTAGGCAGTTCGGCCGACCTTGGTGTAGGGGATCGGCCTTAGGCAGTTCGGCCGTTGGTAGGGCTCGGCCTGGGGCCTGGCGCTAAAGCTTTCTTCAGCGCTACTGGTTGCGATGGGCGACGCATCGTGCCCGGGCTTATCGGTAGGACGGAGAATTTTGATCCCCAACAGGTGTGATGACATCACCTGATCTAATCAGATTAAAAGAGCCCCGATAAATTCATCCTTAGAAGGCACCTAAGACTGGTCAAATTCATAGGTAGGGTCACCCTACAGGTTTGTACCAAAGAAGCAACCTGGAGTTTCCATCGTAGGGGACTCAATGTTTATCCCCACATAGGGCACCGCCAATCCTAGGTAGTGCACCTCAGCTTCCTATCAAAAATGGTAGGTGGACTTGGTCAATAATCTCTCCTATGGATGCATGAATGGGTAGATTGTCCACAGGTAAAGGTCATATTTGACAAAGCAAAGGACAAGAATTAGCAGGTGACGAAAAAATGGTAGGTGTTGTCTCAAATTTATTCTCAAAAATTAAGACAAACCTTTTTTTGACCATGGACAAGCTTCAAGTCAGACCAAGTTCCAGATATTGAGTGAGCACCAAAGTATTATTTGCTCAGTTTAGACAACTTTTAATGATAGGAAAAAAGGGAGAACGTTAGTTCAAATCGTGTTGCTCAGCACGATTTTCTTGAACCTAATTGAATCCTATTCAAATCAATTGACACTAGATTAGTCTTAATCGATTGATATCCGAGATCTAAACTCTTTAATTTGTGTGATCTAGTTAGGTTCAAATTTATATGGTTAATGGATATGTTAGGGATTCCCCATCATCTAAACTCCTTTCGATGGATTGAACTCTTACTGATCAGATAACTTTAGAATATCGATCATCTAAATCATTCTAGTTGCCTTCCCAAAATCTACAGTGACACCTAGCAGTATATGGTGGCAAACCCATCAAACTGAAAAATTAACTTCTCAGTGCAGGCTACTTGTGTGATTAAGTTCTTCATCGTTGGAGCCGCTAATCAGATGAGGATTTAAGGTGACACTCGTCAAACACTAATTTCTATATATGATTTAACATTCGATTCAAGTTCAAGTTGTGAAACCTTAAATAGAAATCTCTTTTATATTTCACTCTCTCACCATGGCCATGGGCTTATGGACTTGATTTTATGATCATCATAGGACTTGCTCTCTTCTACTGAGGTAGGTAGATTTCCCTCGGTTGGTTTGCAATCAATTCCTTTACAGTGAACATGGTATAGCCAACATATACTCAAGATTCGGAATGGCTAGGAGATCGAAGTTCTGGTGTAGTCAAACATATAACACCCTCAAGGTGAATTGCCGATTGCACCTCAGGGCAAAGAACTAAACACAGCCACTACAGCGTTTCAATGTTCAGTTACATCGACGAGAAGGTAGGGCCTTCCTTTGATACTCCGAGGTGTCACGCTCAGTCCCCTTCATCTCTAACGCAGTATCTGTACTCTCACTCTATGTGTCTCTTACACCGTTAGACTTAAGACTCATCTACTATAAAAGAACGCGATGTTTACTAACCTTTCCAGATTCAATCACCATCAGTTCAGATGATCCTATTGAGTTTGGAGTAATTTTATGAGGTAATAATGAAAATTCGTTGTCTTAAATTACCAACTCTTGAAAAATAAGAATTATCATACCATTAAATCAAGGGATGTATCACCAGAAACTAAATACATAATATATGATAAGAAAATATCCATTATATTTGTTGGGATAAATCCCGCTCCTTGCCGAAGCACCGGCCCGATGCTCGCCCAATGCAACTAGGTAGCACGCTGAAGAGCGTTTAAGCGCCAGGCGCCAGGGCCGAGCCCTACCACGCCGAAACTGGCCTAGAGGCCGAACTCCCCTGCACAATGGTCCGGGCCGAACTGCCTAGAGGGCCGAACTGCCCCTGCGCCAGGTCCGGGCCAAACTACCTTAGCTTTGCCGAATCCCCAGCCGCCAGGGCTCCAGGCCGAAACTTCCACCGCCAGCCGAAACTTCCTGACCGGCCGAGCTCCTTGGACTCCAAAGCGGCAGGACTTCTTCGGGAGACGGAACTCCTTCCCAGACGCCCGTTCGGCCTCCGAACTCCTCCCGAGTTTCCCTTCAGCCGAACTCTCCTACAAGCCCGAACCCATTCGAACCCCACGGCCGAAAACTCCTTCGGACCGACTTCAGGCGAGCCCAAGGTGGGCCGAACCCCCTTCGGACCGAACCCTAGGGAGAACTCGCTCAGCGAGGCCCCTGGCCGAAACCAACTAGCAACTGAATTCCTTCACACTGCCACGCCGAGCTTCTTCGGGGCTCTCAACGGATCGAACTCCTCGGCAATCTCCACGGCTGAACTCTACAGATGGCCGACCCTTCAGCCAGACAACTACCCAAGCTTCCCCTTCGGTGAAACTCTGTACAAGTCCGAATCTCCTTCTGGACAACTGTCGCCTGCAGCAAGAGCGGGCGGTTGCCTTCCTCTTCCGTATCGGACTCCGGCGGGGCCCATGACGTCGCCAGTATGGCTCCCACGATCCACCGGACGAGCGCCTTCCTCTCCGTACCGGACTCCGTGCGGCCCACGAGCTCGGCCAGTATGGCTTCCCACGATTTCCAACCGGACGACGCCTTCTCTCCGTGAACCGACTCCATGCAGCGCAACGATCACCAGTATGGCTCCCACACTCCACCGGGCGACGCCGTCCTCTCCGTAACCGAACTCCCATGGCTGCCCCGATGACTCTCTGCAGATTGGCATGGCGGTCACCAGTTCAAACTTAAGCTCCGCTAATAAAGGGACCCCCTTCCAGAGTATGCCAAGGCAAGCTCTCTGAACGCTCGAACTCTCTAAGCCTTTCCTCCTCATCTCTAAGCTCCGGAACTCATTCGACGCACTCCTACTGTGCCGGAAACTAACTTGGACCGTTCGAGGGTCCCTCGGAGCCACCCCCCCACCGAATTCCGGATGGGACTTCATTTGGCAGGGTCCCCGACGGCGACCTAGCGGCCTCGACTCGCGACCCCGGCGGAGGATGATTTCTAGCACTCAATAGTATTGGCGCTAGAGGAAAGGCCTGAACCTTCAGGTTCCCTTGTTGCTTAAAGGAGTGCTCGACGACCCTTTCTCTTCCCTTCCAGAGATCATTCCTCTTCTTCTTGCTTTCAAGAGAAAACGCCACCAGGGAGAGCTGCGCACGGCATTCGGTGGCCTTCTGGCAACCCGATCCCGATCCAGGGCCCATCTTGTTCCTGCTTCAGCCCCGGGCCTAGGTTCCCACCTGGCACCCACGGTGGATGGAAGCAGTTTGGCCTGCCTGGTCCGACAGATCCGTGGCCTCGCGGAGGCATGGCAGGCTAACTACAGCAACCCCCGGTGAGCGTTACTCACAGCAAGCCCGCCATGAGGGCATAGGAGGAATCGAGCCTTTATAGGTAAAAAGAGCCCAAAATTGGCCCCTAAGAGAGAACCGGGAGAGCAGAAGTTCCCCCGCTTGAAGCGGGAATGAAGTTCGGAATGCGAGGGAAGGCCGAACCCACCCATGAGGCCCATTCATCGAGGAAAGGCTCGAGACAAAGAGTTGAAGTCCTCCCGCGGAAGCTTCCGTGGAAAAGCGGAAACGAGTTGACGCAAAGAGTTAGGCCGAAACTCACGCTCCAGTATGATTCCCCCAAAGGAACGCCTACAAAGTGTTCAGCCGAAGCGGAACGAAGTTCGGGCAAGAAAAAGCAGAAGCTCCCTCGAGCTCGTCCGAACTCGTTCGAACAAGAGCAGCGGGAAGTTCTACCCCATGGCAAGTCTCGCAGGAAAAAGACATTGAAGTTCGCTCGAAGAAAAGCCGAGCTCCCCCAAAAGCTCGTCATAAGGCGAAATGAAGTTCAGTGGAAAGCCGAATCCTAGCTCAACTCCAAATGAAGTTCCGCGCCGGCAGATGAACGAAAGCCCCCCGCCCCATGAATGAAGTTCGGCATCAGGGAACTCTGAACTCCGCAGCAGATCAACCCAAGTGAAGTTCGGCGGCGCTCGGAGGACCGCCCCAGGGCGATCGAGGCCGAACCCCCCTCAAGTACGTCGCCACAACGATTCTGGGAGGTGCGATAAAGTTCGGGCAAGCCAAAACCGACCCCCCTCTGCGAGCAGGGAAGGATCCGGACAAAGAAGGCATGAAGTTCTCAAAAAAGGAAGTTTCCAGGAAAGTTGAATGAAAGTCATGCAAGGCGAAGCCCAAACTTCTCGAGCTCACCGCAAAAGGAAGCGCCGGAAGAAGGGGCGAAGAAATCTCCTCCCGAAGATTCCCGAGCTACGGACCAGCTTCCTCTAACTCGAATCTCGACGAAGTTAAGAGCCAGGCCCAAACCTGAAGGGGACTATGCTCCCAAACGTGCGCGGGCAAGTAAAGCCACCTACATCAAGGACCACGGCCACGACACTGAGGAATACGTTCAGCTCAAGACGAGATTGGAGAGGCTCGTTCAAAAAGGCGATACGACGGGATAAAGTTCCTCCGACGTCGGTCTGAAGCAGAGAGAAATCGGCATATAGGCACGCCCGTACTGGAAAGACAAGTAGTCGGCCGCCTCGCGGCGTCATCAACGCCACCCCGGGGAGGGCCAGGAGGGTAGCCACATCGGTGACTTGTCGTCCCAGCATAATAGTCAAGAGAAAAAGCTGTCCCCCAAATAGAAGGCCGGAGAGATAGAGGAGGTCGGTCCGCCGAACTTTGCTTTGCCGAGGGAACTCCAGGAACAACACCCCGAACAACCCGTCGAAGGAAAATGCGCTACGATCGCTTCATCCTCGGTTAAACTCTCCCCTCTCCAATAATATTATTTCTGGATGCGAAAAAACGGATCGAGATAGGAGAGCAGCAGTCAATAATTGCCCGTTTAGGAACAGGAAGAGAAACCTCGTCCTAACGCGAGCACAAGCTGGCCGCAGGGATAGATCTCCCCCGACGCGCAACCCGACCGCAGGAGATAAGATCTCCACCGAGGGAAGCTCGCGAGGAGATAGATCCCTGCCGAGCGTGCAGGTCAACCTCGGCTAGAGATAAGAGTCTCTCCCGAGCGACGTGAAAACCTCGGTAGGACAGGAGGAGAACCTCATCCATTACGCGAGCATCACTCGGCTAGAGATAAATCTCTCGCCGAGCGACCGACGTCAACCTCCGGCTAGACGATAAGACTCTCCGAGCGACCGTGAACAACTCGATTAGGAACAGGAGGAGAACCTCGTTCCCTAACGCGGAGCAATAAGCTCGGTCGCAGCGAGATAGAACTCCTCCGAGCGCGCACCCGCCGCAGAGATTAAGATCTCCCCCGAGGAAGCTCGGCCGCAGGAGATAAGATCTTCCCCGAGTGTGCACATAAACCTCGGCTAGAGATAAGAATCTCTCCGATCGGGACCGAGTCAAACCGCAGTTAGAATTAAAGATCTCTCCCGAGGCGACCGTTTGACAACGGCTGAGATAAGAACTCCCCAGCGACAGTGGACAACCTCGGCTAGAGATAAGATCTCTCCCGAGCGGACCGTGACAACCTCGGCTAAGATAAGATCTCTCCCGACAGACGTGAACAACCGTCGTTTAGGAACAGGAGGAGAACCTCTCCTAACGCGGAGCATCAACTGGCTAGAGATAAAGATCTCTCCCGAGCACCGAGTCAACTCGCTAGAATAAAGATCTCTCCGACGCGACCGTGAACAACCTCGGCTTAGGAACAGGAGGAGAACCCTCGTCCATAACGCGAGCGAATAAGCTCGGTCGCAGGAGATAGATCTCCACCGAGCTCGCACCTCGGCCGCAGGAAGATAAGATTCTCCCCCGAGGGAAGCTCGGCGCAGGAAGATAATGATCTCCCTCAGAGCGCGCACATCAACCTCGGCTAGAAGATAAGATCTCTCCGAGCGACGAAGTCAACCTCGGGCTGAGAAAGATCTCTCACCGAGCGGACGTTTTACAACCCGGGCTTTTCTAGAGGACAGATTAAAGATCCTCCCGAGTGGACCGTTGGAACACCTCGACTTAGAGCGAGGATGAGAGGAAAAAAAAGATAAGACGTATCTCTCCCGACGCGACCCCCCGGCGGACAACCTCGGCGTTAGGAACAGGAGGAGAACCTCTCCTAACACGAGCACCAACCTCGGCTAAGATTTAAGACTCTCCCGGAGACCGAGTCAACCTCGGCCCCCTTCACACTCTAGAGATAAGATTCTCTCTCGAGCGACGTGGAACAACCTCGGTTAGGAACAGGAGAACCTCGTCCTAACCGAGCCAAATAACTCGGTCGCAGAAGTATAATGGGGGAGCGAAAGGAGGATCTTTTTCCATCGATTCCCCGAGCGCGACCTCGGCCGCGCAGGAGGAGATAAGATGCTCCACCGAGGGAAGCTCGGCCGCAGGAGACGGGAGAGGAGGGGGAGATAAGATTCCCCCCCCGAGCACGCACATCAAACTCGGCTAGAGATAAAGATCCATTCCCGACGACCGAGTCAACCTCGGCTCTTAGAGATAAATCTCTTCCCGAGCGACCGTTGGAACACTCGGGCTAGAGATAAAGATCTCTCCTGACGACGTAACAACCATCGATTAAGGAACAGGAGGAGAACCTCGTACCTAACCGAGCACCAACAACCTCGGCTAGAGATAAGATCTCTCCCGAGCGACCGTTGACAACCTCGGCTAGAGATAAGATCTCTCCCGAGCGACCGGAACAACCTCGGTTAGGAACAGGAGGAGAACCTCGTCCTAACACGAGCACCAACCTCGGCTAGAGATAAGATCTCTCCCGAGCGACCGAATCAACCTCGGCTAGAGATAAGATCTCTCCCGAGCGACCGTGAACAACCTCGGTTAGGAACAGGAGGAGAACCTCGTCCTAACGCGAGCACCAACCTCGGCTAGAGACGAGATCTCCCCCGAAGAAGCTCGGCTGCAGGAGATAAGATCTCCCCCGAGCGCGCACTTCAACCTCGGCTGCAAGAGAGGAGGTCTCCCTCGAGTCGAACTTCAGCTGATGAAGACAATGTCGCCCCCGAGGAGCTCAAATCCGACCTCGACCGTAGGAGGCGAGATTTACTTCGGCTTCAACATCAGCTTCATCGACTTTAGCTGGAAACGAGTTCCATTTCAACTCCAAACATCGACTGAAGATGAGGTCTCCCCCAAGCCTCAGCCTCAACTTCAGCGTCAATATTGGCTGGAGATGAGACCTCCCCCGAGCTTCAGCTGCAACAAATGCGGAGCCTGGAAGAAGACTTCGGCAGTCGCCTGTTTTGGTACTCCCTTCCTTCAATTTTTGAACTCGGGAGTGGGGGGGCTACTGTTGGGGATAAATCCCGCTCCTGCCGAAGCCCGGCCCGACGCTCAGGCCCAATGTAACCAGTAGCCGCTGAAGAGCTTTAGCGCCAGGCGCCAGGCCGAGCCCCTACCACGGCCGAACTGCCTAGAGGCCGAACTCCCCTGCACCAAGGTCCGGGCCGAACTGCCTAGAGGCCGAACTCCCCTGCGCCAAGGTCCGGGCCGAACTACCTAGCTGCCGAACTCCCCAGCGCCAGGCTCCGGGCCGAACTCCCACCGCCAGCCGAACTTCCTGACGGCCGAGCTCCTTGGACTCCAAGCGGCAGGACTTCTTCGGGAGACGGACTCCTCCCAGACGCCCGTTCGGCCATCCGAGCTCCTCCCGGGTTTTCCCTTCAGCCGAACTCTCCTACAAGCCCGAACCCATTCGGACCCCACGGCCGAACTCCTTCGGACCGACTTCAGGCGAGCCCAAGTGGCCGAACCCCTTCGGACCGACCCTAGGCGACCGAACTCCTCAGCGAGCCCTGGCCGAACCAACTAGCAACCGAAGTCCTTCAACTGGCCAGCCGAGCTTCTTCGGGCCTCTCAGCGGTCGAACTCCTCGGCAATCGTCCCACGGCCGAACTCTACAGATGGCCGACCCTTCAGCCAGACCGAACTCCCCCAGCTTCCCCTTCGGCCGAACTCTGTTACAAGTCCGAACTCCTCTGGACGAACTGTCGCCTGCAGCAAGACCGGACGGCGCCTTCCTCTCCGTACCGGACTCCATGCGGCCCACGACTCGCCAGTATGGCTCCCACGATCCACCGGACGACGCCTTCCTCTCCGTACCGGACTCCATGCGGCCCACGACTCGCCAGTATGGCTCCCACGATCCACCGGACGACGCCTTCCTCTCCGTACCGGACTCCATGCGGCCCACGACTCGCCAGTATGGCTCCCACGATCCACCGGACGATGCCGTCCTCTCCGTACCGAACTCCATGCTGCCCGACGACTCTCTGCCAGACGGCATGGCCGTCACCATCAACTAAGCTCCGCTATAAAGGGACCCCTCCAGATACGCCAAGGCTAAGCTCTCTGAACTCTCGACTCTCTAAGCTCTCCTCCTCATCTCTAAGCTCCGGAACTCATTCCGAGCACTCCATTACTGTTGGCCGGAAACTAACTTGACCATCGGAGGGTCCCGCCGGAGCCACCCCCCCATCGGTTCTGGATGGGACTTCGTTTTGCAGGTCCCCGGCGGCGACCTCAGCAGCCTCGACTCCGACGACCTCCGACGAGGATGGATTTCTGCACCAACAATATTATTTATAGTTAAAATTATAATTTTGCTTCTAGAAGTGTATTACAAGTGTCAGCCAATTTTGGCTTGTAGGGCACACATATCTAACAAACTCCTAATTGACCTAAAGCCATTTGGCTATAAATTTAAGTTTCATCTTCTCAAGATGGGCTTCAATCTTCTATTGGCCCAACAGCTTTGTAAGTGGGTCCGCCGCATTATCTGTGGAGTCGATTCTCTTGATCTTGATGTAATCCTTCTTGAGGTAATCGCAGATGAGGTGGTATCGCCACTCGATGTACTTAGATTTCTGGTGAGACCTTGGCTCCTTAGCAATGGCTATGGTGCCATTGTTGTCACAATACAGAGGAATGGCATCTGATGGCATCACTCCGATCTCTGTAGTAAATTTTTTATACTAGAATGCCACCTTTGTAGCTTCTGATGCAGCGATGTATTCTGCTTCCATGGGAGAATCTGCTATCACTATCTGCTTGAAATATTTCCAACTGATAGCTCCACCATTGCACACAAATAGACTTCCAGATGTCGACTTTTGATCATCTACATTGGACATAAAATCTGAGTCTATATACCCCTAGACTTGGAGTTCTCTATTACCAAAGACTAACAACATATCCTTAGTTCTTCTCAAGTACTTAAGGATACATTTCACAGAAGTCTAGTGTTCTTCATCTGGATTCGACTGATATCTGCTTGTGACACTCACAGCATGGGCTATATCAGGTCATGTACATAACATGGCATACATAAGGCAAGCATAAGGGATCTTGCTCATGCATTCTATTTTCTCAGGTGTGCTAGGACACATCTTCTTGGAAAGATGAATGCCATGTCTAAAGGGTACTAAACCCCTCTTAGAGTTTTCCATGCTAAACATCTTTAGCACTTCCTCTATGTACATTTTCTGTGAAAGTCCTAGCATCCTATTCGGTCTATCTCTATAGACCTTAATTTCTAGAATAAATGATACTTCTCCAAGGTCTTTTATGGAGAATTATTTAGATAACCACATTTTAACTATGGTTAACATGGGAACATCATTCCCAATAAGAAGGATGTCATCCACGTACAATATGAGGAAGACAACAGTACTTCCACTGACCGTTTTGAATACACATGGCTCCGCCTCGTTCTTGATGAAATTAAATAATTTGATCACATCATTAAAATGAGTGTTCCTGCTCTGAGATGCTTGCTTAAGTCCATATATGGACCTTTGCAGCTTGCATATCTTGTGATCATCATCACTTTATGTGAAATCTAGCGGTTGTTTCATATAGATACTTCCTCAAGATATCTATTTAAGAATGTCATTTTCACATCCATTTGCCATATTTCATAATCAAAATAGGCTGCAACAGCAAGCAATATTTTATTGGGTATATCAACTAAAGTCCAAATCTTATTTCTTTTGAATTGATTCAATTAATCTTACATAGCATTAATCCAATATCGATCATTTTTAATTTCTTCTATTATTTTAGGTTTAATTTATGATATAAGGGCTAAATAGTTATTAATATTTCTAAGATAGGATTGGGTTCTTATTCATTATGATGGATCACCAATTATTAGATCTTTAGGATGGCTATATTCATACCTCCATTCTTTTGGTAATTCTTCTCTTGGGCTATGAGTAGGCTCTTCATTCTTTTCTTCTTCTTCATTATTTTGAATGGGAGCATCTTTTAGTATGAGATTGTCCATCTTGTCATGAAGATCACCTACATCCTCATCAAAAGCATCTTTCTTTCTAGAAGATTTGTCATTATATTCATCAAAGATAACATGAATGGATTCTTCAACAATGAGAGTTCTCTTATTACAGACTCGATATGCCTTGCTAGATGAGGAGTATCCCAAGAATTTTTTTTCATTTGACTTGGCATCAAATTTTTCCAAGTTATCTTTTTTTTTTATTAAGTATGAATCACCTACACCCAAAAACATGAAAGTAACTAATATTTGATTTTCTATCTTTCCAAAGCTCATATGGAGTTTTCTTTAAAATAGATCTTATTAAAACATGATTTAATGTGTAACATGCAGTGTTTATAATCTCAACCCAAAAGTATTTAGATAAATTACTTTCATACAATATAGTTCGTGCCATCTCTTCTAATGTGCGATTTTTTTTCTACTACTTCATTTTGTTGGGAGGTTCTAAGTACAAAAAAATTATGATCAATTTTTTTATTACAAAAATTTTTGAATTACTGATTTTTAAATCTGGTACCATGATCACTACATATACATATAATTGATGTATTATTTTTATTTAAAACTTTACAATAAAATTTAGAAAAAGCTTTAAAGGCTTCATCTTTTTGTGCTAAAAACATCATCCAAGTGAATCAAGAATAGTCATCCACAATCACAAGTTCATATTTTTTACCTCCTAGACTAGTAGTTCTTGTGGGTCCAAATAGATCCATGTGAAGCAATTCTAAGGGTCTAGATGTTGAAATCATTAATTTTGGGTTAAAAGAGTTTCTAGTTTATTTTTCAAATTGACATGCATCACATATATGATTTTTTTAAAATTTAATTTTGATAATTCTTTTACTAGGTTTTTCTTAATTAATTTTGAAAATAGATCCATACTTGCATGATCTAATTTATGATGCTATAACCAACTAGTTTCATTGACTTTGGCATTTATTATGACAAGACATTGATCATTCCTCATGTGTAGATCATCTAGATCCACCATATAGACATTGTTATGTCTATGTCCAATGAGTATGATACTATTGTCATTGAGATTAGAAACTATACATAATAAAGATTCAAATGTAACCTTAAATTCTTTATCACAAAATTGACTAATACTAAGTAAATTATATTTTAATTCATCAACCAACAATATATTTTGGATAGAAGTAGAAAAAATGATATGTATATTACTAACGCCAATGATACGTTCTTTTTCATTATCTCGAAATATAACCATTTCTCTATCATTAGGTTCAAAAGTGATAAATTAGGATTTGTCACCCATCATGTGCCTTAAATAGCCACTATTAAGATACCAAAGTCTTTTCTTCTCACGGACTGTAAGGCACTCCTACACAAAAAAAATCAAGTTGAGTTTTTAGGTACCTAAGTTATCTTAGATCCTTTGGGATTAGTACTCATGATTTTTTTCAAAATTCAAACCATTTTAATCATTTTTTTATTTAATTTTTTGAAATCACATGTGTAGGATTTATGACCAATTTTACCATAACAATAACATGAGAAGTTTGAGATAGAATTTGATGAAGCTTTAACAAATAGATTTTTTAATAATTTTTGCTTCTGTGAGGTTTGAATCCTAATTCTACCTTGTTAAAAATAGCTCTTTGCTTATTTAATAGTATATTTAATTTTTCAGAGCTATAAGTGAATCACTTTATAAATGATTTGATTTTTGTTAATTCATCATTCAATTTTTGATTTTCATGAGTTAGCAAATTCAGTTTTTTAGAAATTCTTTCTTTTTCATGAATAAGTTTTAAATTTTATTTTTTCAAATCTTTATTTTTTATAGTTACTTTTCTATATTCAATCATAAGTTTAGAAAAAATATCTTGTAATTCATCAAATATGAAATCTAAAGAATTTTTATCATTTACCTCCTCATGATGTGCCATTAAGCAAAGATTGGCTACTTCTTGTGATCCTTCTTCAGAGCTAGAGTCCTCATTATCACTCCAAGCAGCCATCATCGCCTTTTTCTTGAACTTTTTGGATGATTTCTTGAGAAGGAGGTAGTCCATTCTAAAATGATTGGATTTCTTGCATTCAAAACAAATTAGTAGCTCCTTCTCCTTTTCTTTCACTTTTTCTTTACTTGGCTTGCTTTTAAAGGTCATCTTGAATCCTTGCTTCTTTTTTCTCATGAACCTCTTGAACTTTCTTATAATCAAAGCCAAGTCTTCTTCTTCCTCCTCTTCATTAGACTCTTCACTTTCATCATCTTTGGAAGTAGTGGTTTTGAGAGCTATGGTCTTCTTCTTCTTGGTTTCTTTCTCCATATTTTACCTCATGTTTAATTCATGAGTCATTAGAGACCCGAGAAGTTCTTCCAATAGTAGCTTGAGATCCTTGACTTCTTGAATGGCGATGACTTTCGCTTTCCAAGCCTTTGGAAGCAACCTAAGAATTTTCAGAACAAGCTCACTATTAGTATAAAATTTTTCTAGGCTCTTGAAATCATTAATAATATTGGTAAATCTAATAAACATTTTAGAAATAGATTCATTAGCTTTTATTTTAAATAATTCATATTTATTCATAAGCATATTTATTTTAGACTTCTTCACTTGATTGGTATCCTCATGGGTAACCTCTAACCTATCCTAAATCTTCTTAGCTGAAAAACATGTAGAAATTCTATTGAATTCATTATGATCTAGTGCACAATATAAGATATTCATGGTCTTAACATTTAATTCTATCATTCTCATATCATGCTCATCCTAATCCTCTTCAAGTTTGAAAATTTCATTACCCTCTACTTTAATTATGGGAGTATGTGGATCTTTGATTATCACTCTCCAAAATTGATAGTCAAGTGCTTGAATATAAATGTGCATGAGTGCTTTCCAATAAGTATAATTTATTCCATTGAACAAGAGTAGATGGTTGGTCGATTGCCATTCGGCAAGGGATGCACTCATTTAAGTTGCTATTTGATCTTAACTCTTGATTGTTAAATCTAATGAAGTGAGTACCAAGGCTCTGATACCACTTATTGCCCAGCAAGACAATCCAAGAAGGGATGGGGGTGAATTAAATTTTTCAAAATTTAAGCAGGTTATATGGTACCTAGTGAAGTGTTGAAGTATGTTTTAGTTCTATGCAGCTAAGTATGCAGAAGTACAAAAATATAAATGCAATAAAAATCAAGAAACAAAGCAATCACAAATATAAAAAAAATTATAGTGGTTCGGTGCCCTTTGCACCTACATCCACTTCTCAAGATCCACTTGAAAATTTTACTATAATCTCTCCAAGATTATAGCCAGATAGTTTTTCTAGGCTCACTATCCAAAATCTAATTGATTTTATAATGATTCACCAACCACAATTAAATCCTAAGCCAACCCTTGGCTTATAATCTAATTCTCAGGCTTGGATAGATCTTTTTCTTAGCTTCAAAATTTTATTGAAGCTAAGTTACAAGAAATACAAAAGAACAATAATAATCAAGCACAAAGCTTCTTTGATGTGCAAGTAAGTCGATGAAACATTTTGGAATCTTCTTTGATGGAGGCTTTTGATCAAATGAGCTTGTCTTGTTACTGAAAGAAATCTATTGATTTGATGTTTCATGAAGTTGAAAGTTGAATGCTCTCTTTTCAAGGCTTTTTGGACTTTCTCACTTTATTTTGATTTCTCTCAATGATTGAATGGTCAAGTCACTTCATCTAGGTATTTTGTAGCTCATTCCCTATGTTTGCTAGGCTAGAGAGAGATTTTTGACTATTGGAGGATTGAAAAGAGCTATTTGGAAGCAATTTATACAGTTCTAAACATTCTACAGAAACTAGCCATTGAAGCTCGAGTCGACTCATCGTTTCCCTCGAGTTGACTCGACGATCCTGTCCCAAAAATTATACTCTCTATATTTCTCTAAGATCTCGACTTAAGGAATTTGAGTCGACTTGGCCTTCTACTCGAGGCCACCTCGATCTTTATCCTGAAAATCATGTTCTTTGTATCTTCTTGAGACTTCGACTTGAGGACCTCGAGTCGACTCGATCCTCTGCTTGATCCGATACATTTTTCTGCTTTGAAAAATTATTTTTGTGCCACTGTTCACTTGAGTCGACTCGAGCTTAACCATGAGTCAACTGGAGAGTGTGCCAGCTGAAATATTTGCATGCCAAACATCTTTTTCTTCCTATTTCAGCTCGAGCTGAATAGCTATTTTTAGGGGTTGACTTGAGGCCTATTATACTAAAAATTTTTATTTTGTCCAATTCAATTCTCCTTCAATTTTGGTCTTAAAGTACATTCTTTAAGCCTTCCTTTGGGTGTGTTTCATGCTTCAAAAGCCTCCAACTTTTCCTTATCAGCTTTCAAATGCATTTTTAGGGTGTTTCATTTGATACTTTACAATGCATCCTGAAATATGATCTCAACCAATTTATTAGTCCAAACATATACTCAAATATTTTGTTAGTCATCAAAATCAATTCTTGGGGTTTACACTTCCTCTTTTCATAATTAGAAGAAAAAGTCTTTCTTTGTGTCCTATTCCTCTATAAAGTTAGGGCTTTCTTCGTGGGATCAATTATGGGATTTGGTCCATAGAGCCTCTGGGCTAGAGAAAGAGGACCTCGACTCCACCACCACATTGAAAAACTATAAAGCCCCTTTGCTGCCCAAATTAGTTGATAACCAGACTTTATATAACCTTGGCTTGAGCTCGTTCAACCCTAAAGGTGAATACTTTGTGCTTTCTTTTCTTGCTCCTTTATCTTTTCTTCTAACTTTGGCTAATCCATTGTTGCAGGGATGACCCCTAAAGAGCTAAACTGACTGACCAAGGAGTTTCGCATCTAGAAGAAAAAGGAAGGTGCCTCCTCTGGGGAGGCATCAAAATGAGTGAAAGTCAGAGACCTAAGCTCAACCATTCTCTCCCAGGTGGCTCCTGCTCAAGAAGTTGCTGCACCTCTATTGAGCTCAACCTCGCCTATCGAGACTGTTGTCTCCATGCCACTCAAGAAGAGAAAGAAGGTGGAGAAGAGGAGAAAGAGAGCCGCTACCAAGAAAGCCTGGAAGAATTCTGATAGGTTTGGTAGCAACAGTGTCGATCAGGGCTAGGGCTCCCTTGATGACTAGGAGGCCGTCCAGCCTCTTATAGAGGGTTGGATCCTTCCAGACATAATCAAGAGGATGCTCTGAACTGATGATAAAGAGAGGATGAGAGACTCTTATGTGGCCTTTTCAGAGATAACTGCTTTTCTCTTTAATCTAAATACATGCACGCTCTCCAATAATAACTTATATTTGGCTATTTACAGCTGGGGCATCACTTGTTCACCATTGTGGAGGCGATCAACCTCCATAAGATTGAGGTTTCAAGGGCTATCAAGGAGGCCAAAGCTGCCTAGGAGGAGGCTAAGAATGCTAGGGCCAAAATTGAATGCCTGAGAGAAGCCCATTCTACTGAGGTTGAGTATCTTCAGGGGGTGCTCAAGAAAGAAGAGCAGGCATCAACCGGACTGAAGACTGCCTTGGCCTTAGAGGAGGAGAAGAGAAAAAAGATTGAAGCTAAGGTTAGCATGGAGGGGGAGCAGGCCATTAAATCTTTCAGATCTTCAAAGGAGATGGAAGACATCAAGGTGGCGTTCGCTCAGGAGGCTTTTGGCGAGGGATTTGAGCTCTACTAGAAGAAGGTCGCAGATAAATTTTTTGAGCTAGATCTTGACTTCTTACTGGGAAAGTCTTCCGAAGATGAGGCCAGGCTTCTTGCGGCTAGAGTTAACCTTCCTTATGCCGAGCCTGCTATTGCTAAACCTACTGAACCTACTCTTGCACCTATTGAGGGGTCGACATCTGCTGAGGGCACACTAAGTTCTTCTACTGCACCACCTCTAGAAGTCGGCGACCTTCACTGATTGTACTTTTTTTCTTTTTCTTTCATATCTCATATACTTGAAAATTTTTAGTTAATGAAATTAGTTTTTCTCTTTTGTCATACCCCTGTGTGTTATGATATACTTATACATTAGAGCTTCACTTGCAAATACTGCCATCGTGCATGGTCTCCGGTCAATGCTACTCCACTATCTCAGGGGATTCTTCTAAAGGCTCATACCAAAAATTTGAAGAAGAAAGTTTGTCATATCACCAAGAAGTTGAAGAAGATAGAAGATGAGCTTAAAAAATTGAAGAAAAACTATGTAGAGGCTACGGTCAAAATCAACCGCCTCTACCAGGCATCCAAGTAGTCTTTCAGGGAATATACTACTAAAAAGTATTACTTGTCTGAAGAGCTCAAGCGAGCGAAAAAGCTTGCTAGTGAGAGGGCCTGGACTTCCACTGCTAAAATTTGCTCTCTTGAGGCTGAGCTTCGATTGGCAAAAAAGAAGATCAATCAGCTGGAGAAGGGCTCGGCCTGGGCTCAAAGCCAAGAAAAAAACACCTGGGACTGGTTGAAGAAATTTTTCAATCTTTAAAAATAGCTGCATGATGCTGAAGTTGAATATGATACCTATTGAATTGGCTGGTACGAGCAAATTGATGAGCTTAAAAGGAAGCTCAAGACAGCCAATGAAGAAGTGACTAGGCTTTGGAAGCAACTAGTAGATAGAACATAGGCCGGCCCAAATACAGACTCAAGTGAAGCTAGTTCTTTGAGAAATACCCTCAAAAATCTTTTGGAGTTATATGAAAAGAGCAAGGTTGAGTTTGTTTCACTCAAAATTCAAATGGCCTATGAGGGAAATGCCATGAAGGATGCTGATGCTGAGTCTACCATCTTATGATAAAGATTGTGGGAGGTCGAGGAGGAAGCTAGAAGAGTTTAGAAACTATTGGCCAAGAGCTTAGAGGCAAGGAAGAAGCTCAAAGAAAGAGTGAATGATTTGAAGCTCTTTCTTGTAATGGCCGGGGTCGGTAATCCGAAGTCTAAATAGGACTTTGGTTCGTTGTTGTTCTTCATTTTTTTTTTGTAATCGATCTTGGAGAACTTTGTTTATAAAGTACCTTATTTCAATGAAATGGTATTTCTTTCAATCATTTTTCTATCTTATTTTGACTTAGTACTTATAGGACTTCTTGTTTTTGTGCTATATCAGATGTTGGTGTTGTTTTGGAGTGATGGTCTCGACCCGATATTTCATAGTCCTGTCCTTCTTGTTTATAAACAAGGATCTTTCAAACTTATTTAAGAATTAACCTTTCTCCTAGTTTAAAAATTGAGGATTTTCATATCCCCTGTAAGGGTCTTCACCCATATTAGGACGAGGTCCTCCTCTTATTTCTAATATGGTTAACCTCTTATTTGAGAACCGAAGGCCTTCAATTCCTCATAAAAATATTCACCCATGTCGAGATGAAGTCCTCCTCTTTTTTCTAATGTGGGATAGTGTTTACCCTTGTTAGGATGAGATCCACCTCCTATTCTTAATAAGATTATCGGGGCACAAAAGGATCATTGAGAGGGCCTCTCCCCATTATCTCCTATTTAAGAATCGGAGGCCTTCGATCCCTCATAAGGATCTTCATCCGTATCAGCATGAGGTCCTTTTGTTCTTGATGTGGGATGGCTTTTATCCTTGTTAAGATGAGGTCCACCTTCTATTTCTAATAAGATTGTCGGTATATAAAAGAGCCATTGAGAGGGTCTCTCCCCATTACCTCCTGTTTAAGAATCGAAGGCCTTCAATCCCTTGTAAGAATCTTCACCTACGTCGAGGTCAAGATGAGGTCCACCTTCTATTCCTGATGTGGGATGGCTTTTATCCTTATTAGGATGAGGTCCACCTTCTATTACTAACAAGGTTGCCAGACACAAAAGGGCTGTTGAGAGGGTCTCTTTCCATTACCTCATATTTAAGAATCGGAGGCCTTCAATCCCTCGTAAGGATTTCACCCACGTCAGGATAAGATCCTCCTATTCCTGATATGGAATGATTTTTACCCTTGCTAGGATGAGGTCCATCTTTTGTTCCTAATAAGGTTACGGGAGCACAAAAGGGCCATTGAGAGGGCCTCTCTCCATTACCTCTTGTTTAAAAATCAGAAGCCTTCAATCTCTTGTAAGGATCTTCACCTATGTCAGGATGAGGTTCACCTCCTATTCCTGACATGGGATGACTTTTACTCTTGTTAGGATGAGGTCCACCTCCTATTCTTAGCAAGATTGCTGGGGCATAAAAGATTCATTGAGAGAGCCTCTTTCCATTACATCTTGTTTAAGAATCGGAGGCCTTCAATCTCGCTTTATTTAAAAACAAAGCTCAGCTTGGTAATTTCCTATCATAGCTCAATTTGCACAAGAGACAAGAATGTCAAGAATAAAGAATTTTTATTGAAATATAGTTATCAATAGTATATTCATAGATTTTCAGCATTCTAAGGTCGAGGTAGTGTAGCTCTTCCAAGCTTCTTTATGTGGTAAGTTTCTGGTCGGATAACTTCCTCAACTTCATGAGGACCTTTTCAATTTGGAGCAAGCTTGTCATGATTTTAGGGTTGAGAAACTTTTACCTGACGTAGCATTAAATTACTGATCTTAAATGTTTTGCTCCTGACTTTGGAATTATACTACCGAGCCACTTTTTGCCTGTAGGCCGCGATCCAAATTTGGGCTTTCTTCTGCTTTTCTTTTAGTAGATCAAGATTTGTCCTGAGATCCAGTGAATTGCTTTGTTCATCAAAACCTTCAACTTGTACTAAGGAAAGTCTAAGTTTGATCGGAATGACAGCTTCAATTCCAAAAGCTAAAGCAAATGGAGTTTTCTCAGTAGGCAACCTCTAAGTGGTTCTTTAAGCCCAGAGTACATGATAGAGTTTGTCCACCTATATTCCTTTTACCTACTCAAGTCTTGCTTTTATCTCCTATAGGAGAGTTCTGTTGGTTACCTCTGGTTCCCCATTCACTTGAGAATGGGCCATTGATTGAAATGATAGGAGATGTTCAAGTCCTTACAAAATTCAACAAATTTTATCCTTGCAAATTGGCACCCATTGTCAGTGATTAAACTCCATGATAGGCCGAACCTACATACTATTGACTTTTAGATGAAGTACTATACTTTAGCTTTAGTAATCTTCGCTAGGAGCTCGGCCTCGACCCACTTAGTGAAGTAGTCTACTGCTATCAAGAAAAATTTTTGCTGTCCAGATTCTATGAAAAATGATCCAAGTATGTCCATTCCCCATTATGTGAATGGCCATGAAGCACTTCAGGACGTGAGCTGAGAGGCTGGTTGCCTTTGAACATTGGCATTTCTTTGATATCGATCATATTTCTTTACATAATCAACCATATCTTGTAACATGGTTGGCCAATAATATCCTTGTCAAAGCAGCTTATATGATAATAATCTAGCTTCAAGGTGGTTTCCACATACTCCTTCATGAACTTTTCTTAGAACATAATCAGCTTCAGATGATCGGAGGCATTTAAGAAATGGCAAGATGTAAGACCTCTTATACAGCTTGTTTTCATATAAGATATAGGGGAGGCCTGATTTTTCAACTTTTGAGTTTCTTTAGGATCTCTGGAAAGGATGCCATCTTTAACATATGGAATTAATGGGTCAATCCAACTGGGCTCAAGATCCACTTGCATTACTATTTGGTATTCTTTTGAACTTGGGTGCTGAAGAACTTTAAAGAAAACTTTCTTGGACAACTCATTTGGAGCAAGGTATCTAGCTTGAACAAAAGATCAATCCTAGAATTCTCTACTCTTGAGATTTGCTGGATGTCAAAATAGTTGAAGACCAAAGTTAGACTTTTCACTTTGTCTAGATACATCTTCATATTTTTCTCTCAGGCTTCATAGCTACCATTGACCTATCCCACCACCAACTATGAATCACCGTAGACCTTCACAAGAACCATCCCCAATTCTTTAGCTATTCTTAATCCCACAATTAGAGCTTCATATTCTGCTCCATTATTGATTGTGGAAAAATTGAGGTGTAGTGCATATTCAGCAATAACTCCTTCTGTATTGATAAGAATCAAGTCCGTGCTTGCTCTAGAAGCATTAGACGAACTATCAACATACAGAGCCCAAAAATCTTTAGGGAGGTTCACTTTCCCTTTAGGAGGTTTCAGTTGCAAACTAGAAGTGCAGACTTCTTGCCACTCGGGTTCAGCAGGATCAGGGATGGTGTATTCTACCATAAAATCAACTAGTATTTGAGCTTTAATTGACGATCGAGATTGAAAATTGATATCAAATTCAGTAAGCTCAATTGCCCACTTTGCTATTCTTTCAGATGTACCTAGCCAATGAGGGACTATTTTTATGGGTTAATCTATAAGGATTGTGATTGTATATCTTTGAAAATAAGGTCGGAGCTTTCTAGCTATGGTCAACAAAGAATAGATCAGCTTTTCTAATTTAGTATACCTTATTTTTGCATCTCTCAAAACTTGACTTATTTAGTAGATTAGCTTCTATACTTTCACCTCTTCTCTGATTAGGATAGTTCCAATGGCTGCAGGAGATACCACTAAGTACAAGAACAACTCTTTGCTAGATTTGGGCTTGGCAAGGAGGGTAGGTAAGTTGAGATAGTTCTTTAATTCCTCAAATGCCTATTGACATTCAAGGGTTCAATAGAAGTTCTTTGATTGCTTAAGCACTTGAAAGAAGGGCATGCAGCATTTTGCCGATCTTGAAATAAAGTGATTCAAAGCCATGATCTTCTCTGTTAGGTGTTGAACTTTTTTTATTATCCTTGGGATGGTTATTTCCTGGATAGCTTGGATCTTCTTTAGATTTGCTTTGATGCTGCGCCTTGACACCATGAATCCCAAGAATTTTTCTGAAGTCACTCCAAAAGCATATTTGATTGGATTCAATTTTATTTTGTATTTTTGAAGTGTATTAAATATCTCTTCCAAGTTGATGATGTGATTTATTGAAGATCGGCTCTTGACAAGCATGTCATCCACGTAAACTTTCATATTATGATTTATTTGCTACTTGAAGATCTTATTCACCCGGTGCTTGTAAGTCGCTCCTACATTTTTAAGTCTGAAAGGCATAATCATGTAATAATAAAGACCATGGTCAATAATAAAAGCTATCTTCTCCTCATTTTAAGATACCAGCTAAATTTGGTTGTAACCAGAGAAGGCATCTATGAAGGTAAGGAGCTCATAGCCCGAGGTTGCATCCGCAAGTTGATCAATTCTGGATATGAGATAGCTATCCTTCGAGCAGGCTTTATTTAGATCAGTAAAGTTTATGCACATCTGATAAGAACCACATTTGCAATCCAATCTGGGTAGGACACCTTCCAAATGAACTTGGCTTTGAAGAGCTTATCTACCTCATCCATGCTAGTCTTCTATCGCTCAAGCATAAAACTATGCTTCTTTTGCTTCACGGATCGATGCTTATGATCTACAACTAGGTGATGTTCCATTATCTCTACATCAATTCTAGGCATATCTATAGAAATCTAAGCAAAGACATTCGCATTTCTTCATAGAAAAGCAACAAGCTGCCTTCTAACTTCTTCCCCCAGGTTGGAGCCAATCTGAACCATGTGATCATCATTTCCATAATTCAAAAGGACTACAATAAGGTCATCAATTGGTTCCTCATGTTCTTCAGTCAAGTCATCACAGGCATCAAGTTCATCTACTGGATAAGATTCTGGCTACTTTCCTCCTTGCAGAGTAATTGTGTAACAATGACGTGCTATGGCTTCATCTTCTCTGACCTCTCCAACTCTATATTCTATCGAAAACTTCATCTTCAAGTAATATATTGATACCACAGCTCAGAGTGCATTCAACCTAGGTCGGTCGAGAACTACATTATAGATAGAGAAAGCCTTTACAACTAGAAAATCAACCTGAGCTCTAGATTATTTTGGATGCCGACCTACCACAACTAGTAAAGTAATTATTTCTTCAACTGGTATAGCATCATCGGTGAATCCTACTAATGGAAAACTTATTGGCCCCATGTGGCTATCAAGTATAGACATTTTAGAGAAAGCATCATAAAATAAGACATCAGTAGAGCTTTCATTATCAATCATGATATGGCATATATTATAATTGGTAATGTAAGTAACTACAACAGCATCATCATACAAAAATTGAACCCCTTATGCATCCTTTTTAGTGAAAGCAATAGGTTCCTCAGTCCTCTGCTTCTTCGCTGACCTTGTCAATCTGCTGGCCTCTCCCTGCTGGTGTCCCCCAGCAATGGTGTTAATGATTCCAAGTGGGTGCCGACCTCCTGGTGGCTCATCTCTCTAAGGTGGCTCTGATTATGGTAGGGCTCTTGGCCGATCTTTGCTTCTTTGAGGCCGACATTGCAGGAATCGATTCAATCGACCTCATCTGATTAGCTTCTTGATCTCATCTTGGAGCTGGATGCATTCTTCAATATCATGACCATGGTAATGATGATACAGATAGTACTTATTTGGATTGCACTTGCTTGAATGAAATTGCTCTTCTTTTTTTTTTTATCTTGATAGTTGCTATTAGATTTTCATTAGCATTTGGGTTTTTGGAGCATTTAGAGGTGAATAATTATATAATTTTCTAGGGGGAGGACTTTGCCATATCCTCTAGCTCAAGCTTCTTAGTCGATAAGCTCGAGGTGGAGTTGGCACCCATCTGCATTCAAAAGGGGTTCTAGAATGCGATCGAGCTTCGCTTAGCTTCTCTATAGATGCAAACTGCTAGATTCTCCCATCTATTGCTCTCCGATGGCCTTATCATCATGAAGCTTAAATGCTTCCTCAGCTCAAGCATAACTCCCAACTCGAGCCAATATGTTGGCGAAGTTATGGGGATACTTCTCCAAAAAGAAAAGAAGATCATTCTTTTGAAGGTCATCCTTTAGAGCATTCATGGTGATAAATTTTCTAGATTTTGGACCTCCAGGGCGGCAATATTGAAGCAGCTAACATAAGCTTGGATGGACTTCCTTTCCTTCTGCTTGGTGTTGACGAGGAAGGTTATGAAGGAACTAGATCTAGGGTTTCATGGTAGATCTTGAAACTTTTTCAAGATCATACAGCGAAAGACTTAAATAAATTAAATATTTATTTAAATAAATATGTAAATACCTAGATCTCAGATCTATTTTATGATCAAGGCATGATATTAAATCAAAAATTAAAATCAAATAAGAAAGAAAAGATTGATCAAATCAACCTAGATCTACACTATATCAAATGCATGTATGAAATTAATAGATCAGATCTATTACCTGAGCAAGTTAGACATTCTAACTTGCTGATCCAGGCTTGAGGATGAAGTCATGAGCTGCACATGCATCCGACCTCTAGGAGTCGTCCACATGAGCCTACGAATATGATCAGAGATCCTGATGCAGGAAATCAGCATAGTATGCTAGCACTATGCTGATGTCTCTTTGACGGTTGATCTGATGCTTTCTTTTTTGAAACTTGGACACTCCAAAATACCAAAAGAAAAGAGGAAGATTTGTGATGCTGAGACACCTCTCAAAAGCTCACAGAATGGGAGGAAGAGATCTGGAACAAAAATCCTAGAAGAAGACCCTATTCTTCTTCTTTGTTCTTTTTCTAGACACCATAATTTGTGTTTTCAATATCTCCATGACCTAGATGATTTTTTCTCTAATTTTTCTATACCAAAGAGGCCTCTCAAATGTCTACAATTTATAAAAATTTAAACCAAAAATTATTTTTAAATAAAGAGATATGTAGAGTCCAAGTTAGATCAGAAACCTAGACTATGAAGGACCAAATAAGGGAAGTTGTTGGGGCGCCCAACTCTTGGGCGCCCCCACTTTTTTTCTGCCATGGACCAGCAAGGTGGGTGCACAAAAAAATATCCTCTTTTATCATGAAAATCAAAGAAAAGAAGAAAGAATGGGTCGACACACTTATGGGAAGAGTTTTGGTTGACAAGGATTCTATCTCATAGAATCCTTAAGCAAAACTAATTCCTCTTTTGACTTGGTATTCCAACAAACTTTTATATGAGAAAAAGCAAGAGAGAAGGGAGGCATGAGAAACCTTAAGCATAGAGATTATTCATGTAAAAACATAAAGAGAAAAGGGTGGGGCGTGAGGATCAGGTGGCGCAAGGAATAGGGAGTCCTAGTCACACTAGGACTCCTGTTTTGACTTGGTCAAACAAGGTCTTCTAACCGGATAAAAATAAGAGTAAACTAACCCAATTAAATAAGATCCTAACCCATTTAAGGACTTAATTAAATTATATTAAATTTAATTTAATTTTAATTTAATTTTTTAATCAAATTAGAAAAATGGGTTAACCCGAGTCCTAGTTAGACTAGGACTTGTTCTTCCTTGCACTTGACCTATCCAATAAGTCAATTGGACTTGATCCAATCAAGCCCAAACCAAATCTAATTAAATCATATTTAATTAGACTTAATCTCAACCTTCTAGATCAATTAAATTAAGCTAATTAGTAATCAAATTGCTAATCGATCCTCCTGCAATACTTGTACTAGGTTGAACACCAATCGTATTGATTGTTTAACGATAAAACGATTCTAAATCGCTGATCAACCATCTGATCAAAATGTGAACTCTAATGTGTGTGACCTCATAGGTCTGAACCTATGTCGATAGTATAAAAGTAAATTTTTATACCAATCAAAGTGATCATGTAGCAATGATACTCGATGATCAGATAGGTCGAAAAGTGTAGAACACCATCCTTAGAACTCATGCGAATATAGTTTCCATATAATTTATCCCCTTGACCATAATGCTCATAAGACACCTCAGAGTTCAAGTATCAACTCTAATCAGGTTGTTCATATTGTATTTCAAAATATTAAATCCATCTGATGGATTATCCTGGCCAAGGTTTTGCTATATTGAAATATAGTGATACATTCTTCTCCAACTCTTGGAGTGGTTAATTCAATCTTGATCACACTCTGACTTTGCAAGTACTTGACTATGTTCAGAAGGCTTTCATTACTGAATTAGAAATTCAGTTAGTCTGGTATCAAAGCACAGTGAGTTACTTGCAAGTTACTAAGGTGATCTCAGGTCTAAGGGATACTTATACCTATATCCCATCAAAGACATTCTCAACAGTAGAATGCTCTGGAGTTGGTCACGTTCAATGATGATGCACCCATACATCTCACCTATATGCCATATCAATATCTCCACACTCCTTGGTTAAGAGGACAATCAACCTATATGGCATATAGCGACCTATGCTCGATAGACGTTGTCATCCTAATTAATAGCCTATCACTTGGTCATGAATAAATTTAAGGACTAATCGATAAATCCTCTCTTTATCAAAACTAAATAGTCCTAAGGACTTCATTACAATAATGGAGTTCATTAGAAGATGCAAATTTATGATAAAAAAAGATGCCAAAATATTTTTTATTAATTAATAAATCAATTACAATATCTCAACTATCAACAGGCTGATGATTGACTTTGGAACATAATTCTCAACAACTTCCACTTATCCTAAAGCCACTCGGCATAGTATCTAATACCCATCTTTGACTTATGGTTGACGAACTCCTTAATTCCTAGGGCTTTAGTGAAAGGGTCAACTAGGTTCTCCTTTCCATCAATCTTCTGAAGGTCGACGTCACCACGATCTACGATCTCATGGACTAAATAAAAGTGGCATAGAATATGCTTTGTCTGCTGGTATGCCTTCGGTTCCTTTGCTTGAACTATAGTGCCAGTGTTGTCGTAATAGAGCAGGACTGGACCATCAATGGAGGGTGCTACTTCGAGCTCGGTGATGAACTTCCTCAGCCACACAGCTTTCTTTGCTGCATCTGATGCTACCATGTACTCTACTTCACAAACAGAGTCAACCACTGTATGTTGCTTGAAACTTTTTTAGCAGATAGCTCCATTATTTAAAGTAAAGATATACCCTAACATACTTACTATCATCATGGTTAGATTGAAAGCTGAAGTCTGTAAACTCCATAAGCTTCAGATCTGACTCACCATAAACCAATCGTTGGTCCTTAGTATTTCTCAAATACTTAAGGATGGTTTTAACCACCTTCCAGTAATTTTCTCTAGGGTCAGACTAGTATCTACTCACTACTCCTAGTGAGTATGCCATGTCTGGTTTCGTACATGTCATTGCATACATGATAGACCCCACTGCTGAAGCATATGAAATTCTACTCATACGCTCTCTCTCTTCAGGTGTTGTCAGACAATCCTACTTAGAGAGAGAAATTTCTTGACCTATCGAAAGATAGCTCTTTTTGGAATTCTCCATGCTGAACCTCTTCAGCACAATTTCTATGTATGTGGACTAGGATATACCAAGCATCCTTTTAGATCTATCCCTATAGAACTTCATCCTTAGGATGTAGGATGCTTCACCCAAGTCCTTCATGAAGAATTATGATGACAACCAAACTTTTATTCCTTGTAGTATGGAAATGTCATTCTCAATTAAGAGAATGTCATCCACGTACAAAATAAAGAATAACACTATCGGACCATATATCCATTTGTAAATGCAGGGTTCTTCTTCGTTCTTAACAAAGCCATACGTTTTGATCACTTTATCAAAATGCATGTTCCAACTCCGAGATGCTTGCTTTAATCTATAAATGAATCTCTGAAGCCTACACACCTTGAACTCATCTATGGATGTGAACCCCTTAGGTTGTATCATATACACCTCTTCGGTTAGCTCTCCATTTAGGAAAGTCGTCTTCACATCCATCTGCCAGATCTCATATTTCAAGCGGGTAGCTATTGCAAGCATTGTCCGAATCGATTTGCGCATTGCCACTAAGAAGAATGTCTCATCATAGTCAATACCATAATGTCAATGATATTCCTCGACAATTAGATAGGTTTTATAAGTCTCCACCTTTCTGTCTGCACCTCTTTACGTTTTGAATATCCATTTACATCCAATGAATTTAATCCCTTTAGGTGGGTCAACTAATGTCCATACATCATTGACCTTCATGGAATCCATTTCGGATCTCATGGCTTCCAGCCATTTCTTAGAGTTGAGTTTCTGTATCGCATCCATATAAGTGATCGGATCCTCATCGTTCTCATCGAGTTTGATAGGATCATCATCCTAGACCAAGAATCCATAGTATCTATCCAGATGGCGTGGTACTCCGTCGGATCACCTTAATGGTGCGGGTTCACTAGGCTTCGGATTTGATCTGATCAAATTCGACTTAGGTTCAACATTCTATGTCGGACTTTCTATCTGTTGAACTTCATCAAGTTCAACCTTAGAGGCAATAGTTTCTTCACCAAGGAACTCCTTTTCCAAAATGATTGTCCTAAGACTGATGAACATTTTTTGTTCATCAGCATGGTAGAAATAGTATCATTTGGTCTCTTTTGGGTACCCTATGAATGTACACTTGTTAGACCTAGGTCCAAGTTTATCTGTAATTAATCGTTTGACATAAGTCGGGCACCTCCAAACCCTAAGATGTGAAAGTGCTGGCTTACGCCCTATCCATATCTCATATGGGGTTTTAACTATAGACTTACTTGAAATCCTATTTAATAGATAACAAGCCAATTCGAGTGCATATCCCTAGAAGGATATCAGCGAGTTGGCAAATTCCATCATGGATCAGACCATGTCTAACAGAGTCTGATTCCATCTTTCAGACACACCATTATGCTGTGGTGTTCCAGGAGGAGTCCATTGGAAGAGAATCTCATTCTTTCCTAGATATATAAGAAACTTACCAGAAAGGTATTCTCCTCCTCGATTAGACCAAAGAGTTTTAATACTCTTCTCAGTTTATTTTTCTACTTCACTTCGGAATCATTTGAACATTTCAAAAGAATCCGACTTATGTTTCATCAGATAGACATCTTATATCTGGATAGATCATCTGTGAAAGGATGAAGTAGAAATATCCACCTCTGGCACTTATGCTCATTGGTCCACATACATCAGTATGTACTAGACCTAAGAGCTCATTGGATCTCTCATCTTTTTCAATAAAAGATGACTTGGTCATTTTACCAAGAAGATAGGACTCATAGGTTAAAAATGATTCACAATCACTGACTTCGAGGATTCCCTCTTGAGTCAACCTATTTATCTTGTTCTTGTTTATATGACCTAGCCTACAGTGCCATAAGTAGATATATGATACACTATCTAATCTAGGATGCTTGCCAATAGAATAGACTATATTAATAGGTTGTGATAACATATATACACCATTGTTCAATTATCCATAGAAAGCAATAACATCATTCACAATGACATTACAAATTCATTTTTTTATTAAAATTTTATAATTATTCATGGCCAAAAGACCTAGAGAAATGATATTTAAAAAGAAACTAGGACAGAAATGATAATCACTAAGAACAAGGGTATGAGATTCAAATATAAGTTTCAAAATTTCTAAAGCTAGAACTGGAACTAGACTTCAATCTCCAACGTTCAGGAATCTTTCATCTTGCTTGAATCTTCTACTGACCTGCAACCCTTGAAATGAATTGCAAATATGGTAAAGACTATCGGTATCTAATATCCAGTCAGTAATATCATAAATAGAGAAATTGTAAGAAATTATCATATAAATATCTTGCCTAGCAACAGCTTGCTTCTTTCTCTGCCTGTTTGGATCCAGTGGACAATGTACTGAGGATAGTTCTTCTTCTAGTGCCTCCGCTTCTTGCAAAAGAAGCATTCAGCTTGACTCTTATCGGGCTTGATCTTCCTGATCTGGCCCTGCACTGATGTCCCAGTCCGAACTTGCATATTCTTTGTTTTCTTCTTCTTGTTCTTCTTTTCTTTTCTAAAGGGTCGAGAACCAAAAGACAAACCTCCCACTAAGTTCACCGACTCTTTATGGAGTTGGTGATCCTTCTCAATATTCTGAAGTAACCTCAGCAAGCTGTGGTAGTTTACTTCAGACTTTGTTATTCTGTAATGAGTAAGGAAAGGGAGATAGGACTTTGGCAATGAGTTTAGTATTGCATCTTTTCCAAGTCGTTCATGCAAGAAAAAACTGAGTTTGCTTAAGCGCTCTATCAGCTTAATCATGTACAGTACATGATCAGTGACAGAGGCTCCATCCCATATTCTAGCGTTGAAGATGGTACAACTAGTCTTGTGCCTCTTAATGTCATCAAGTGTGCTAAAAGAATCCTCCAACACTTAGAGCATTTGATTTGGCTGAGCTGTCTCAAACCTGCAACTAATCTCGTTGTTCATCATAGCCAGCATAATGTAGTGCACCATGGTTCGATCATTGAGCCACTTCTGATAAATGTCTCTGACTGTTCCATGTGCATTGGTAGCTGGCTTCTCAAGTGTAGGATCCATCAGCACATATAGAATTCGTTCATGCTTCAAGACAATCTTCAACTTTTGGTACCAGCTATCAAAGTTGGGTCCCACCAATTTATCATTGTCCAACAATGATCGAAATGATAGAAAAGTGACCATGTCTGCATAAAGGAAAACCAAAACCTAATTAGTAATTGATTCATTAAATCTAAAGATTTAAACTTTAATCAAAAGATTTCTCTCACTATTTTATTCGAATTGGTAGCCTTTACCTTCAATTCAAGGAATTATCCTAATTTCTTAGTAGGTACTAGAATCCATATGACTGCACACAAGTCCAACTTTGGTTGGCCAACCCATGTACATCTAACAATAGGTTCATAACCAATTATTTTTTCAACCAATTTTTAGTAATTAAATTTTGCCCCAACCCCTGATCTGTTGGTTTTGGCCTTCTTAGAAAAGGATCCAATTAGGTCCAACCATTAACATGACCATACATAGCCCATCTAACCAATGAATGATCAGGCCCAACTTTAGTTGGCCCACCTGACCATCATTTAGAAAGATGTATCAAAGAGATCATATAATCAATGATAATTTTATCAACCGATAAGCACCAGGCCTTTAGGCCTCCAATGATTATCCAACTGATGGATCCATTATCATCCACTTTAATGGGAGGCTATGATCCAGTTATCATATAACTATTTTATTTTAGAAACCTAATAATTTTAGAGAATTTATTTATAGAAGTGAGTAGGTTAGATTAACCAGCTTGTCATGATCATCCCACTGGCTTCACCAAGTCAGCTTAAGAGAGACCACTAATAGGCTGGTCTAGGAGCACCTAAATCAGTCATATTGATTTACCTAGCTGACATGGGTCAGCTCGAATAGTCAAGTGATTCAATCAAAACATAATATCACCAAAAGGCTAGGTAAGTTTGATCGGTGGAAGGGTCTACCAAAGCTTGCCTTAGACACCATTAGAAATGGTCAGGTAAGCAGACTGCCAATTAAAAATCACCAATCTGGTTTACCTTAGACACCAATTGATTTAATTAGTTTCAATTAGATCAACCTAATAGTTCGTGCTAGACCGCATAGCCAAGAATCAAGTCCATGTTGGATCTTGTTAAAGACATGGACTTGATCAACTACGACTATTGTAATTGATCTAGAGAATCCTTGACCTAATCTAAGACAACAATTGATTATATTTAGTCAATTCTCTAATTAAGTCCATTCTTTAGTCTAACCCTAGGTCTAACCCAACTAATGGACCTAATCTCCACTAACCCATTTGACCTAATGTGTTATGATTTGTTTCTTAGGATCTTCAATTCACAATCCTAGATCCCAATCAATCAACTTCTTAATTCTCAATTAAGTTTTAGGCTGAGGGTTGGGGTTCGACTTTTTGAAAATGATTTTTATATTTATAAAATATTTTTATAACATGGTTCTATTAATCAAGTAGCATGTTTGATTCATAATCAATATGCAAGTAAAATAAATATAAAACTACTTTAGATCTAATCTAAATAGGTTCATGTAATTGAAACAGTTTTAATAATAATCAATCATAAATCTTCCTAGATCAAATATAACATATTTATGATGATTAAAATTAGATTAAAATATTTTTAATCAGATCATAAAATTTCTTAGATCTAATCTAAAATTTTATGATTAATATTTTAGATTAGCACGTACTAGGACAACCTATTCACTGTAAGGGGTAAACCTTACAACAGGATAACCTTATGGCAGTCCATGCAATCTAAAATATTTTATTTTTAGATCTAAAATTATTTTAAATATATTAAATTATAAATAAAATTAGGTCAAATCTAATAAATTTATTATTAGAGTCAGATCATCACGAATTAGGACAACCTTTTCACTATAAGGGATAAACCTTACAGCAGGACAACCTTATGGCAGTTCATGAGATCTAAATTTTTTTTTTAATTTTAAATTTAATAATTAAATTATAAATTAAATATAATCTAAGAAATAATCTAAACATGCATAAAAATCATGTAACAAGAATTTGGCTCTGATACCAATTGAAGGAACCAGATCTAGGGTTTCACGGATAGATCTTGAAACTTTTCAAGATCATGCAGCAAAAAATTTAAATAAATTAAATATTTATTTAAATAAATATGTAAATACCTAGATCTCAGATATATTATATGATCATGATATGATATTAAATCAAAAATTAAAATCAAATAAGAAAGAAAAGGTTGATCAAATCAACCAAGATTTACACTACATCAAATGCAGATATGAAGTTAATAGATCATATCTATTACTAGAGTAAGTTAGACGTTCTAACTTGCTGATCCATGCTTGAGGATGAAGTCACAAGCTACACACATGTCCATCCTCTAGTAGTCATCCACATGAGCCCATGAATACGATCAAAGATCCTGATGCAAGAAATCAGCATGGTATGCTAGCACTGTGCTGATCTTTCTTTGATGGTTGATCTGATGCTTTCTTCTTCAAAACTTGGATACTTCAAAATATCAAAAGAAAAGAGGAAGATTTGTGATGCTGAGACACCTCTCAAAAGCTCATAAAAAGAGAGGAAGAGATCTGAAACAAAAACCCTAGAAGAAGACCCTCTTCTTCTTCTTTGTTCTTTTTCTAGACACCCTGATTTGTGTTTTCAATATCTCCATGACCCAGATGAATTTTTCTCTAATTTTCTACACCAAAGAGGCCTCTCAAATGTCTATAATCCATGAAAATTTTAGTCAAAAATTTTCTTTAAATAAAGAGATATGCAAAGTTCAAGTTAGGTCAAAAACCTAGACTAGGAAGGACCAAATAAGGGAAGTTGTTGGGGTGCCCAACTCTTGGGCGTCCCCATCTTTTTTCTGCCATGGACCAGCAAGGGGGGTGCACAAAAAAATGTCCTCTTTTACCATAAAAATCAAAGAAAATAAGGAAGGATGGGTTGGCACACTTATGGGAAGAGATTTGGTTGACAATGATTCTATCTCATAGAATCCTTAAGCAAAACTAATTCCCCTTTTGACTTGATCTTCCAACAAACATTCATATGAGAAAAAGGAAGAGAGAAGGGAGGCATGAGAAACCTTGGACATGAAGATTATTCATGTAAAAACATAAAGAGAAAAGAGTGGGGCATGACGATTAGGTGGCGCAAGGAATAGAAAGTCCTAATCACACTAGGACTCCTATTTTGACTTGGTCAAACAAGATCATTTAACTAAATAAAAATAAGAGTAAACCAATCCAATTAAATAAGACCCTAATATATTTAAGAACTTAATTAAATTATTTTTAATTCTAATTTAATTTTTTAATCAAATTAAAAAATTGGATTGACCCGAGTCCTAGGTAGAGTAGGACTAGTTCTTCCTTGCACTTGACTTATCCAATAAGCCAATTGGACTTGATCCAATCAAGTCCAAATCAAATCTAATTAAATAATATTTAATTAAAATTAATCTCAATCTTTTGGCTTAATCAAATTAAGTTAATTAGCAATCGAATTGCTAATCGATCATCCTATAACAGTTGCACTAGGTTAAACACCAATCGTATTGATTGTTTAACCCTAAAATGATTCTAAATCGTCGATCAACCATCCAATCAGAACGTGAACTCTAATGTGTGTGACCTTATAGGTTTGAATCTAAGTTGATAGCATAGAAATAAATTTTTATACAAATTGAAGTGACCATCTAGCAATAATATCCGATGTGTGGATAGGTCGAAAGGTGTAGATCACTATCCTTAGAACCCATGCGAATATAGTTTTCATATAATTCATCCCCTTGACCATAATGCTCGTAGGATACTTCAAAATTCAACTATCAACTCTGATCAGGTTGTCCATATTATATTTCAAAATATCAAATCCATCTGATGAATTATCCTGGCCAAGATTTTGCTATATTGAAATATAGTGATACATTCTTCTCCAACTCTTGAAGTGGTCAATTCCATCTTGATCACACTTCGACTTTGCAAGTACTTGACTATACCCAGAAGCTTTTCGTTGTTGAATTAGAAATTTAGTTAGTTCGATACCAAAGCACAGTGAGTTGCTTGCAAGTCACTAAGGTGACTCAGGTCTAAGGGATACTTGTACCTATATCCCATCAAAGATATTCTCGATAGTAGAATGCTCTGGAGTTGGTCACGTTCAATGATGATGTATCCATATATCTCACTATATACTATACCAGTGTCTCTACACTCCTTGGTTAAGAGGATAATCAACCTATATGGCATATAGTGATCTATACTTGATAGATGCTGTCGTCCTAATTAACAGTCTATTATTTGATTGTGAATTAATTTAAGGACTAATAAATAAATCTTCTCTTTATCGAAACTAAATAGTCCTAAGAACTTCATCACAATAATGGAATTCATTAGAAGATGCAAATTTATGATGAAAAAAGATGTCAAAATATTTTTTATTAATTAATAAATTAATTATAATATCTCAACTATCAATAGGCTGATGATTGGCTTTGGAACATAATTTCCAATAGGTTGAGCCTCATCTCTAATGTCTGCTGCTAACAAAATGAGGTACAAATTGATGGCTCAACTGATCAAAAGAGTAGATGGTTCTCAATTTGAGATTTTAGTACCAATTCGTCACTGCTCCTTTTGAAGTGGAGGGGAAAGCTTGGCACAGAATGACATCCGACATGCCATGGAGTAGCATCATAGTTCGAAAGGCTTTGAGATGGTTGATGTGGTCCGAAGTCCCATCATAACTCCAAAATTGGGAGTGTTTGAAGTTCGATGCGATGGGCTCCTACATAATCTAGGTAGAGAATGGGGGATCATGTAGATATCATCTTTGCGGATGGGGGCAACTGTTAGAATCAATGTATGGTTCTAGGCATCCTTTTCAATTTTTTTTAAAAACTAAATCATAGCGAAAGCTAAAATTAATCTAATATTAATTTTATGCTTGCAATGATCATATCAAAAACTCTATACTAGGATCTAGACATGCTTATATGTAATAGAAAAATTGAATGTACAAGATTAGTAAATCATATCTACTAATCTAGTCATACTTAGAACACGATACCTGAGCATAGGTAGTCAAACTCTATAATTTATAACTACTGAAAGAAGTATCATCACATCATGATGCAGCCACATACTCATCCAGCCTCTACAGTCAGTCCACATAGCGCTTCTGGTCTCGACCATCTCCATCGGAGTGCTAGCTCCTCGTCAGAGACTTTGATGGCCGATTTGATCAATTCGATCGACCACTTTCTTTCGATCTCTTGGATGCCCCAAAAGACCACATAAGGTACTTTGGAGGATAACAAGGTAGTATGGAAGGTTTCATGGTGATCGGGCACTCACAGCATATAATCTCTCCACCCAAACCCTGGGTCAAAACCCTAGGGCTACCCACACCTGAAACCCTAGAAATTAGGCTATCTGGATTTTTCTGACACTCAAAAAATTCACCAAAGAGACCCCATGCCTAACACTCAATTTCTTCCATAAAACCTTTTCACAAAAAAAATTCACATGCAATTTCAATCTATTTGAAATTGCATGAGAACATTAAGGTAGGAAGTGTAGTGCAAACACTATGTTTGAAGTTCTTGATGCCCAAAATGTTGCGCTCCTCTCTAGTTTTCTCTCTCCAAAAAAACCCCTTCTCACACCTTCACATGCACCCATAAAATTTCATTTGGATGGGTTACCATCTGATGGAATTTGCATGGAGAAGATAAGGTGGAAGGAAGGAAAACAACGCAAGAACCTTTCTTACATTTGAATTTTCTCTCATCCAAAACCAAACACACCAACCCTCTAGAAGTCTTACCCTAGAAGGACTCATCTCCTCTGTGCAAAGCCCATAAAAAATTCATAATTTAGTGTGTGACAATAGAGGGGAAAATGCATGAGTTAGGATAAGATAGATGGTTGAACTTATTTCAACCAATTGCCACTTGAATTCAAATTCAAATGGCCTCTTATCCTTTTTCAGCACCCACTCAGATAAGAAGCATGCAGAAGGACTCTCCTTCTGCATGCCTCACTCTAGAAAAACTACACAAAAGTGTGCGTCAAATGTCTAGGGGCATGGAGTCAAGATAAGGTTGAGAGGTTGGATTGATTCCTACCTCCAACCAATTCTAAGTTCAATTCAAAATTCAACTTCATTTGAACTAGTCCAACACTTGGACTAGGTCAAAGGGAGAAAGAGGGGGGGTGTAGAAACCTACTATGGGTGTGGGAATTCTCACACACATTCATAATGTGCATGGGATAGGGATGGGTCAAAGTCAAGATGGTGTAGGAAGTTCAAAATTTAAACCAATTTTAAACTTGTCCAAATTGGTTTCATTCAAACCAATTTGTGCAAACCCAATTAGGCTAGGATAAACCTATTCAAATTAGGCTTAATTCAACTTAATTAAAATTTGATCAAATTAAAAATTAACTGAGTCCAACCTCTGATCAAATCAGGGTCTAATTTTTCATAGCAATTAGGTCATCCAATGACTTAATCGGGTCAAATCCAATCGAATCAAATTCAATTAGATTTAATTGAATCCTCATCATTCAATCAAATTGAGCTAATCAACAATCAAATTACTAATGAATCCTCTAATAACATCAGAGTCCTAGTCTAGTGAGACCCATGTGTTAGGATTTGATGCCTCGAATTCAACCCACAGTAAGAAGAGAATCAATTTTCAGCACAGCAGTCGGGTCGACTTTGATATGCGATCGAGCTGTCTTGGATTAAGATTGAGCTAGCTCGAACTATAGTCGAGCCGACTCTCTTAAACAGATAGAAATAGGAGTTTGGATGAGATGCAATCGAGCTAGCTCGACCCCTGATCGAACCAGCTCGATGGAGGCGAACAGAACACAATGGGATTTTTCTATTTAGACTCAGATTATGATTAATCCAAGGGGTCTATGGGAGTTGTACGTGGACCATAGGATCCAGTGGCCATGGAGGGTTGCGGTCATGATCTAAAGATCAGAAAATATTTTAAGACTCCATCAAGGACATGTTTGACTCATATTAGGAGAACGAGTCTTATTAGGACTCTTGTGAACTGCTGAGAAAAGGATTCTCATCCTATTTAATGAATTGATGTGGTGTGAAGTAGAAAGGTGGCACGTGTGGCATGAGAGGCATGTAGAGAGGCTCAGGCAGCCATCGAGAGGAGCTTGGCAGATCGTCGAGTATATAGAGCCCATGAGAGAGAGAAGCAAGAGGTGCATAGCATCCGATGTGGAGGCTGTGAGGGTAGAGCATCTTATCATCATCGGACATTCAAAGTTGACCCTAATTTAGAAGATGATCAGGGGCTTTTGTTTTATTCTATATATGATTGTTAGATATATGTGCCCTAGAAGCCAGAATTGGCTGACACTTGTAATACACTTCTAGGGGCAAAATTGTAATTTTGACTATAATTAATGAAATGGGTTATTTTCTATCACACATGTGTATTTAGTGTCTGTGATACATCCTTTGAGTTAATGGTAATGATAATTCATATTTTCAAGAGTTGAAAATTTAAGACATGAATAATCATTATTAACTCATAAACAGCTCCCGACCATAGGATCATCACGAGGATGGTGATTGATCCGGAAGGTTGGTGTACGATCGCTTCTCTTTAGTAGATGAGTCTTGAGTCTACGGTGTGGAGACACCGGAGCGAGAGTACAGGTACTCGTTAGAGAACGAGGGCACTGAGCGTGACCACCTCGAGTAGTCATTAGGAAGTCTACCTTCTCGTCAATGACTGACTCGATGCTGCAGTAGTGTGTCTGGTTCTTTGACCTGAGATGCATCGGCAGTTCACCTTGAGGGTGTTATAGTTTGACTACACCATTACTCGGTCTCCTAGCCATATGGAACCCTGAGGTGTATGTTGGCTATAGCATGTTCATTGTAGGAACTGGATTGCATCAAGATGGGATCTATCTACCTCGGTGGTAGAGGAGTAGCCCTATGATGATCATGAGAATCAAGTCCAGAAATCCATGGCCATGGTAGAGTGAAATAATAGAAAGAGTTTCTATTTAGATTTTCACATTGGACTCGAATCGAATGATTACATCATATGACAGAGACTAGGGTTTGACGAGTTCACCTTAACCCTAATCTGATCGGGGCTCAAGATAGAAGAACTTAATCACACAGGTAGCTGCACCAAGAGGTTCGCATTCAGCTCTGATGGGTTGCCACCATATACTGCTAGGTGTCACTGGTGGATTTTGGGAGCAATTAGAATGATTTAGATGATCGATCATTCTAGCTGTTCGAATCAGAAGAGTTCTGATCCATCGAAAGGAGTTTCGATGATGTCTATGATAGAGATCATGACATATCCCATTACCATACAGAACTGAACCTAACTGGGTCACACAAACAAGGGTTTGAATCTGGTGATCATCAATTGAACTGATCTAGTTCAATTGATCTGAATGAGATTCAATTAGGTTCAAGGAAATCGTGCTAGCACTCGATTGAACCTAACGTTCTTCTTTTACTATCATAAATAAGTTGTCCTGACTGAGCCAAAGGAGTTTGTGCTCAATCAGAGGCCTTCATATGGTCTGACTGGAGGTTGTCCAAGTCAGAATAGGTTGTCTTATTTGTAAGACATTACCTGCCATTTTTGGTCACCTGCCATTTCTTGTTCTTTGACTTTGGTCAAAAGTCTACCTTTGACTGGTCAAACGTTGACCATTGACCCTTTGACTTTTGACCACATGTCATGCACCTATTGGAGAGCTGGTGGGGGCTTGTCCCCCTGCCAGAACCTGGCAAGGAGAAGGGCGCACGCCAAGGGTGGCGTGAGCCCAAGTAGGAGGCGCCTAGGAGTCCTTGTTGGACAAGGACTCCACCTCCCTTTAGGATTCCAATCAGAGTTCTACTAAGAATCCAGTTTGACTGGTCTTAGGCGCCCTCTAAGGAGGAATCCAGGGGTCTCTTTTTCAACCAATCAGATTTAGATCTGATTTCACAAAGGGTTGTGATTGGTTGAGAGGAAGAGGAGTTGGATCACAAGCTTAGGTCTATAAATAAGACCCTGCGCCCAACCCTAATTCCAATGCTATTAGATACGCCCCAAGGCTGCCTCTCCCCTCCTTCTCCATGCCATACTCTCTTCTCCCCTTGCTCTCCACGTCCAAAAGTGTTTTGGACTTAGTTTGGTGCGATTCAGATCAAGGAAAGGCGATCAAAAGCAAGAAGGCTGCGCTGCTGCAAAAGGACGACTGCAGATCTTCAAAAGAGTTTTGAAGATCCTCCAGATCAGATCCAGATCTGATTTTTGGAGGTGTGATAGAGAAGAAGAGGTTCTCCAGATCCAACCCGAGTGGATACCGGTAGAGGCCAGGCGCTTGCGTGGCTAAGATCCAGAACCTTCCGCTGCAATCAGGATCATCTACAGGGTAATAGGATTACCCAAATCAGGTAAATTAAATTTGATTTAATTTATCTTATTTTATTTTATTTATTAAAATAATAAGAATCAGATCTGAAACATATCAAGATCTGATTGAGATCAAGAGAAAATTTTTGAAATATATCTCTTGATCTAATCAGATCTGGACGAACCTGGACCGGGAAATCAGGATTTCCCTTCAACTGGTATCAGAGCCATGGTTCTAAAATTGTTTAGATCTGATTTTAATTTTATTTTAATTAAAAATAAAGTGATTTCAGATGTCACATGAGATGTGATCAGATCTGAAATCAGAAAAATTAAAATTAAATGATTTGGATCTAAGAACATGAAGATATGCATGACTAGTTCTAGAATAGAATAGTTCTATAGAATAGTTTTGCATGTCTTTGATTTAATCTGATTAAATCATATTTTAGATCTTCTTATTTACTATTTTCTGATATTATAAGTGTTATAATAACATCTGATAAACAGCAAATAAAAATTATTTAATTTTAAATATCATATGAGATATGATAGATGCATGACTAGACTAGTTGTAGAATAGTTCTACATAATTGTCTAGATTAGAATTTATTTTGATTAGATCAATTTAAATCTAATTTTTTAGATTATTATGTGATAATTTAGATCTGAAAACATGCATGATTTGATACATGAGATGTATGCAAAATATGCCTTGATTAGATCTAAATTTGTATATGAGATATATGATATAGATCTATAACTGTTTTGTAGATTTACATGTTCCTGATTAAGGCGTTCCTCTTGGCCGTCCGGTCATAAGAACGAAGAAGGGTTTAAAGGCCCTCTCTTCCCATTCGATGGGGTGTTCTTATGACGTGTAGGGGTGCTGCGTGTTCGTCCTTAATCAGAAACCCAAAACTTACTTTCTGCAAAACCCTAGATCCTGAAACCCTAGGATTTATTGTGCATATTTTGTTTATGAACCCAACTTAATTAAGAATTAAGTTTATGGAATATTAATTAGGTCTAAAATTGAGAATTTCAGATCTAAGACATATTCATAATACTGGGTTCGGGCTTGGGTAGCTCAATTAGGTCTAAGCGGTTGATCAAACCGAATCAAGAGTTGGTTAGATGGGATCAACAATGCTTAAATTGACCAGCCTAATAGGATTAAGTCTGGGTCAAGATCGAGTCACGATCAAGCAAGACCTAATTAGGCTCAGAGGTTAGAGTCTGGATTGTAGGCTAACCCAATTGGTTCTGACTCAACAATTTGGTGTCTAAGGTAAGTTTGGCACAGACGACCGACTGGTTTTTAATTGGAAGCTACTCGACCTGAATGCGTTCTTGTGCGAGTTAACGGCATATTCCTTCCACCGGTCTCACTTACCTGGCCATATCTGTTGACACAGTTCTGATCTGAGGTGGTCAATAATCCGAGCTGACCCATGCCACTAGGTTAGTCATAATTGTTATGACTAAGCCAAGTCTAGTTTAATGAGACCTGAATCAATTCTCCCTAAGAAAAGATTAAGTCCGAGGTCTTCCACCATTGTAGACGTGCGGGCCCTTCCCGGGGTTGATTGTTCTCGGCTGGATACAGTGGCTCAGTTGCACCGGGAAGACGCAACCATGTCTATTAGGCATTGGATGCTATGGGCTGGAGGATGAGTTGGGCTCAATATTCCGGATACGGTGAGAGACCCAATTAGGAACCCAGTCTATGCAAATGGTGGGTCTGACTTAACTAAGGAGTGGATCAATATTCCGGATACGGTGAGATTCATGAATTAGAGACCAAGTTTGGGTGCACCATGATTAGAGAATCATTGAACAAGAGTTGTTCACTCATTGGCTAACCCATCACCAATAACTGTTAGGTGAGGTGATGAGTCAGTTGGTGAGACCGCACCACCCACTAGAAATCATCAATCGCGGAGATTTTCGCATCTCTACAGAGGGAGTGTAGGGATCCGAGAAAATAGTGGGAGCTAATTTGTTTAAAAATAAAATCCCTAAACAAATTGGTCAAGTCAAAATTACAGTATCTAACTAGAATCTTTGACTCTCTACAGGAAAATGTCTGCGTCCAACCCACTGGCACGTATCCTAGACACACATAGACTGACTGGACCCAATTATAAAGATTGGCTCAGGAACTACAAAATTGTTTTGGGTTCAGAGAAGTTAACACATGTTTTGGACCAGGACCCTCCCACCTTACCAGCTCGTCCATCCACTGAACAGAGAGCGTCTCTGGAAAAATGGATTGACGAAGACAATAAGGCCAGATACTACATGTTGGGCTCGATGTCTGATGAGCTCCAGCGCCAACATGAAGATATCGGGACTGCTCGCCAAATGTTGGCTCACCTGCAGGAGATGTTTGGTGAACAGAGTCGCGCAGCCAAATATCAAGTCACGAAACGACTTTTTAAGGCTAAGATGCGTGATGGGCAGTCAGTCCAAGATCACTGTCTGACAATGATCAAGGACATGGAAGAGCTTGAGAAGCTCGGTGTGAAGTTGGACTTGGACTTGCAGAACGATATTATTCTGCAATCCTTGACTGATGCATATGGGCAATTCATCATGAATTACCACATGCATAAACTTCAGAAATTCCTTGGCCGAGTTGATGAATATGCTGGTTACCGCTGAGCTTTCTATGAAAGGTTCTAAAGGCTCAGTTCTTGCTATGGAACGGACTTCTTCCAAAAGAAAGTCTTATGGAAAGAAAAAGAAGTCTGTGAAAAAGCAAAAGGTAGAAGGATCAAAGAAGAAGAAGGCAGAACCGAAGAAGAAGGTCGATGGCAAAGGAAAGTGTTTCCATTGCAACAGCGACGGCCATTGGAAGCGGAACTGCCCTACTTACCTGGCCACCCTGAAAGAACAAGAAGGAAGGTCCTTCTGGAGGTATGCTCGTTATTGAGTCTAACCTTACGGTTTCTTCTGCATCCAGTTGGGTGCTTGACTCTGGTTCTAGTGCTCATCTGTGCACTTCTATGCAGGGTCTTGAGGATAGCAGGAGGCTGAGGGATGGAGACATGATCCTACGCGTCGGTAATGGAGCAAGAGTTGCTGCAGTAGCCGTGGGAACATACCCTCTGCGATTACCATCTGGTTTAGACTTAGTTTTAAAAGACTGTTATTATGTGCCTGCAGCTAGCAGGAATTTGATTTCTGTTTCATGCTTAGCACAAGAAGGTTATGTGATCACCTTCTTTAAGGACCATTGTAACATTCTTTATGAAAGAAATAAAATTGCAAATGGTTTCCTTGTTAATGGTCTTTATCAGTTGCATATTGATGTACCTGTTTTAACTATCGAGCAAAACGTGAATGCCAAACGACCTAGGGATAGTCCAAACGACAGATATCTATGGCACCTGAGATTAGGTCATATAGCAGAAGATAGGATTAACAAATTGGAGAAAAATGGGCTATTGAGTCCATTGACTTTTGAGTCATATCCAACTTGTGAATCTTGTCTTCAAGGCAAAATGACTAAACTCCCTTTTGTTGGACATGGGGAGAGGGCCACAGATCTCCTTGCCCTAGTACATACTGATGTGTGCGGCCCATTCGATGTGCCGGCTAGAGGCAATTTTGTCTACTTCATTACCTTTACCGATGATCTGTCTAGGTATGGGTATGTGTATCTTATGAGACATAAGTCTGAAGCCTTTTGAAAAGTTCAAAGAATTCAGACATGAAGTAGAAAAACAAACTGGAAAACCCATTAAGGTTCTTCGATCAGATCGAGGAGGTGAATACCTTAGCCGGGAATTCCTAGACTATCTTAAGGAAAATGGCATAGTCTCTCAATGGACTCCACCAGGAACACCTCAACTCAACGGGGTTTCAGAACGGAGAAATCGGACTCTATTGGATATGGTTCGATCCATGATGAGCTTCACAGACCTCCCAGATTTTCTTTGGGGACATTCATTATTAACTTCAATCTATTTACTGAATAGGGTTCCCTCTAAAACCGTTCCTACCACACCGTATGAGATATGGCACGGTAAGAAACCAAGTCTGAGTCATCTCAGAATTTGGGGTTGTCCGGCTTATGTCAAAAGACAACAAGCGGACAAGTTAGAGTTTAGGTCCTTTAGAGCTCGATTCATAGGATATCCTAAAGAGTCATTAGGATACTATTTCTACATTCCAGAAGACCACAATGTGATTGTGAGTCGACATGCCATATTTCTTGAAAAATAGTTTATTCAAGATAGTGGCATTGGAAAGCAGATTAAGCTTGATGAGAAAGTCTCACAAGCAGAACGAGCTAAGGACCAAGTGGAACCAAATCAGGTTGAGCCAATAAGAACACTACCTCCTCCACCTCGTAGATCGGAAAGAGTTTCCCGTCCCCCTGAAAGATACTTAGGTATTATTTCAGAGGACGTAGAGGAAATGTTCCTCATAGGTAATGGTGCTCATGGTGATGATCCCAAAACCTACAACGAGGCGATATCAGATATCGACTCCGAGAAATGGCTTGAGGCAATGAAGTCAGAGATCGACTCGATGCACTCAAACCAAGTCTGGACCTTGGTAGATCCACCAGAAGGTATAGTACCTATTGGGTGTAAATGGATCTTCAAGAGAAAGATTGGTGCAGATGGGAATGTGGAGACATTCAAGGCTAGACTGGTGGCAAAAGGTTATAGTCAACGTGAAGGCATTGACTATCAGGATACCTTTTCCCCGGTAGCTATGCTAAAATCCATCCGCACATTGCTTGCTGTTGCAGCCTATTTCGATTATGAAATATGGCAAATGGACGTGAAAACGGCATTCCTAAATGGATATCTTGAGGAAGATATCTATATGGAACAGCCGCTAGGTTTCACATCCAGTGATACTGATCACAAGGTTTGCAAGCTGCAAAGGTCCATATATGGACTTAAGCAAGCATCTCGGAGCTGGAACACTCGTTTCAATGATGTGATCAAAAAGTTTGGTTTCATCAAAAATGAAGAGGAACCATGTGTTTTCAAAAGGGTCAGTGGGAGCGCTGTTGTCTTCCTCGTATTGTACGTGGATGACATCCTCCTTATTGGGAATGATATTCCCATGTTGACATCAGTCAAGATGTGGTTGTCCAAGGAATTCTCCATGAAAGACCTAGGTGAAGCATCCTTTATTCTAGGAATTAAGGTCTATAGGGATAGACCGAATAGGATGCTAGGACTTTCACAGAAGATGTACATAGAGGAAGTACTAAAGAGGTTTAGTATGGAAAACTCTAAGAGGGGATTAATACCCTTCAGACATGGTATTCATCTTTCCAAGAAGATGTGCCCCAGCACACCTGAGGAAATAGAACGCATGAGCAAGATCCCTTATGCTTCTGCAATAGGGAGCCTCATGTATGCCATGCTATGTACACGACCTGATATAGCCCATGCTGTGAGTGTCACAAGCAGATATCAGTCAAATCCAGGTGAAGAACACTGGACTTCTGTGAAATGTATCCTTAAGTACTTGAGAAGAACTAAGGATATGATGTTGGTCTTTGGTAATGGAGAACTCCAAGTTCAGGGATACACAGACTCGGACTTCATGTCCGATATAGATGATCGAAAGTCGACATCTGGAAGTCTGTTTGTGTGCAATGGTGGAGCTGTTTGTGCTTCCAAGGAAGAGTTCCACCATGGAAGCAAATATATAGCGCATCAGAGGCTGAAAGGAAGCATTCTGGTACAAGAAGTTTGCAGAAATTGGAGTAATGCTCATCCATTCCTCTTTACTGCGACAACAATGGCGCCATACCTTGAGAGCCGAGGTCTCAGGTTACGTTCATCTCATCCGATTACCTTGGAAAGGTCAAGAGAGTCAACTCCACAGATAATGTGGCAGACCCACTTACAAAGCCGTTGGGCCAGCAGAAGATCGAAGCCCACCTTGAGAAGATGGGACTTAGACTTGTAGCCAATTGGCTTTAGGACAAGTGGGAGATTGTTAGATATATGTGCCCTAGAAGCCAGAATTGGCTGACACTTGTAATACACTTCTAGGGGCAAAATTGTAATTTTGACTATAATTAATGAAATGGGTTATTTTCTATCACACATGTGTATTTAGTGTCTGTGATACATCCTTTGAGTTAATGGTAATGATAATTCATATTTTCAAGAGTTGAAAATTTAAGACATGAATAATCATTATTAACTCATAAACAGCTCCCGACCATAGGATCATCACGAGGATGGTGATTGATCCGGAAGGTTGGTGTACGATCGCTTCTCTTTAGTAGATGAGTCTTGAGTCTACGGTGTGGAGACACCGGAGCGAGAGTACAGGTACTCGTTAGAGAACGAGGGCACTGAGCGTGACCACCTCGAGTAGTCATTAGGAAGTCTACCTTCTCGTCAATGACTGACTCGATGCTGCAGTAGTGTGTCTGGTTCTTTGACCTGAGATGCATCGGCAGTTCACCTTGAGGGTGTTATAGTTTGACTACACCATTACTCGGTCTCCTAGCCATATGGAACCCTGAGGTGTATGTTGGCTATAGCATGTTCATTGTAGGAACTGGATTGCATCAAGATGGGATCTATCTACCTCGGTGGTAGAGGAGTAGCCCTATGATGATCATGAGAATCAAGTCCAGAAATCCATGGCCATGGTAGAGTGAAATAATAGAAAGAGTTTCTATTTAGATTTTCACATTGGACTCGAATCGAATGATTACATCATATGACAGAGACTAGGGTTTGACGAGTTCACCTTAACCCTAATCTGATCGGGGCTCAAGATAGAAGAACTGAATCACACAGGTAGCTGCACCAAGAGGTTCGCATTCAGCTCTGATGGGTTGCCACCATATACTGCTAGGTGTCACTGGTGGATTTTGGGAGCAATTAGAATGATTTAGATGATCGATCATTCTAGCTGTTCGAATCAGAAGAGTTCTGATCCATCGAAAGGAGTTTCGATGATGTCTATGATAGAGATCATGACATATCCCATTACCATACAGAACTGAACCTAACTGGGTCACACAAACAAGGGTTTGAATCTGGTGATCATCAATTGAACTGATCTAGTTCAATTGATCTGAATGAGATTCAATTAGGTTCAAGGAAATCGTGCTAGCACTCGATTGAACCTAACGTTCTTCTTTTACTATCATAAATAAGTTGTCCTGACTGAGCCAAAGGAGTTTGTGCTCAATCAGAGGCCTTCATATGGTCTGACTGGAGGTTGTCCAAGTCAGAATAGGTTGTCTTATTTGTAAGACATTACCTGCCATTTTTGGTCACCTGCCATTTCTTGTTCTTTGACTTTGGTCAAAAGTCTACCTTTGACTGGTCAAACGTTGACCATTGACCCTTTGACTTTTGACCACATGTCATGCACCTATTGGAGAGCTGGTGGGGGCTTGTCCCCCTGCCAGAACCTGGCAAGGAGAAGGGCGCACGCCAAGGGTGGCGTGAGCCCAAGTAGGAGGCGCCTAGGAGTCCTTGTTGGACAAGGACTCCACCTCCCTTTAGGATTCCAATCAGAGTTCTACTAAGAATCCAGTTTGACTGGTCTTAGGCGCCCTCTAAGGAGGAATCCAGGGGTCTCTTTTTCAACCAATCAGATTTAGATCTGATTTCACAAAGGGTTGTGATTGGTTGAGAGGAAGAGGAGTTGGATCACAAGCTTAGTCTATAAATAAGACCCTGCGCCCAACCCTAATTCCAATGCTATTAGATACGCCCCAAGGCTGCCTCTCCCCTCCTTCTCCATGCCATACTCTCTTCTCCCCTTGCTCTCCACGTCCAAAAGTGTTTTGGACTTAGTTTGGTGCGATTCAGATCAAGGAAAGGCGATCAAAAGCAAGAAGGCTGCGCTGCTGCAAAAGGACGACTGCAGATCTTCAAAAGAGTTTTGAAGATCCTCCAGATCAGATCCAGATCTGATTTTTGGAGGTGTGATAGAGAAGAAGAGGTTCTCCAGATCCAACCCGAGTGGATACCGGTAGAGGCCAGGCGCTTGCGTGGCTAAGATCCAGAACCTTCCGCTGCAATCAGGATCATCTACAGGGTAATAGGATTACCCAAATCAGGTAAATTAAATTTGATTTAATTTATCTTATTTTATTTTATTTATTAAAATAATAAGAATCAGATCTGAAACATATCAAGATCTGATTGAGATCAAGAGAAAATTTTTGAAATATATCTCTTGATCTAATCAGATCTGGACGAACCTGGACCGGGAAATCAGGATTTCCCTTCAATGGTAGAGCCATATTTAAAAAATTGGAATTGCAGCAGATGTTTTGAAGAATTGGAGAGAAGTGAAGTGAGACAATAGTTGATGAAGGAAATTCTTTTTATGCAGAAGGAAAGGATGTCTTCATCCATTGGTGATCGATGCTTTTTTAGAGAAGATGCCAGACACCATAGAGGTGAAGGATTGAAAGCGAATTTAGATGCAGGCGGTAAGCATGATCTGCTTATACCTAGCGAATGATGTCATGATCCATGTACTTGGTGAGACATTTTCGACGGTGCTATGGTTGAAGCTCAAGAAGTTATACATGATGAAGTCGCTCACAAACATGCTATTTATTTAGAGGTAGTTCTATTAGCTATGGTTGGATGAAAGCTAGAGCGTGCGGGAGCATCTATCTAACTTTCAAAAGATCCTCACCAACCTTCTCAGCATTGGCAAAAATGTTGAGGAGAAGACCAGGGGGTTGGTCTTGCTAGCATCGCTTTTTCCTTCATATGAGTTTTTGGTGACTGCTCTTCTAGTGAAAAGGAGCACCATCAAGATGGACGAGGTCACTACAGCGATACTCTAGAATGAGGTTCTCAAGAAAAAGAACTCAACTTTGAGCTCAGATGATGGCAGCTTAGCTTTGACGACTTCTAGAGGAGCAGGAGACAGTAGATAGAGCGGTAGAGGATCGTGAGGAGGATAATCTAGGTCCAAGATGAGAGATCCTAGCAAGATCAAATGCTACAAATGCGATGCGTTGGGGCATCAAGTCAGCCCATAACTCAAAGATTGGATGAGGACTACTGCAGCAATGGCCAGTAGCGAGTTAGAGGATGATGTCCTGAAGATATCTAACGAGATATCTAGTTCTTTCCAATAGTAAATTTTAGATTCTGCATACACATATCATATTTGTTGTAGAAAAAATTAGTTTGACTTTCTAGAGAGCAGTGAGGGCACTGTTTATTTGCCAAATGGATTGAGTTGTACAATTAGAGGCATTGGAATGGTCAGCTAGAAGACACATGATGGTTCAGTGAGGAGATTGGGGGAGGTCTGATACATACCTGATTTTAGGCAGAATCTTATCTCACTAAGCAGACTGGATTCAAACATCTACAGGTGGATAGCTGGTGCTGGAATCCTGAAGGTCATGCATGACAATAGAGTGATATTGGAGGCGAAGAAGAAGACAAGAGGACATTACTATCTGATAGGAAGCCCAGTGCGAGGTGGAGCTTCAGGAGCTAGAGGGAGTCCAGTGCGAGGTGGAGCTTTAGGTGGAGGTGGATCGAGCACGGGATGAGAGACTCGAGAGGACGATATGCGACATCGCAAGATAAAGTTTCTATTACCATAGGAGACTTCTCCGAATGGATCTTTGGTCAGAGTGGATACAGCCATTAACGAAGGTGGGATTGAGCAGCCTAGCTCGACTCCCATGTTTGCCCATCCATGATCAGCAGGCATACCCTAGAGCATGGGGGAGAGATAGATCACAAGCTCTCAAAGTCAGGTGGAGGCCGAATGTCGAGTTGAGGTAGAGATTATTAGGATTTGATGCCTCGAATTTGACCCACTGTAAGAAGAAAATCAGTTTTCAGCATCGCATTCTGGCTGGCTCTGATACCCAGTCAAGTTGGCTTGGATTGAGATCAAGCTGACTCAAACCACAGTCGAGTCGGCTCTCTCAAGTTGACAAAAATAAGAGTTTGGACGAGATGCAGCCGAGCCAGCTCGACCCTTGATCGAGATGGCTCGATGGAGACAAACAGAATACGATGGAGTTTTTCTATTTGGACTTAGATTGTGGTTAATCCAAGGGATCTATGAGAGTTGCATGTGGACCATAAGATCCAGTGGCCATGGAGGATTACGATCATGATCTGAAGGTCAAAAAATATTCTAAGACTCCATCAAAGACATGTTCGACTCATATCAGGAGAACGAGCCCTGTTAGGACTTCTGTGAACTATTGAGAAGAGGATTCTCATCCTATTTAAAGAGCTGAGGTGTTGTGGAGCAGAAAGATAGTGCGTGTTGTGTCAGAGGCATGTAGAGAGGCTCAGGCAGCCATCGAGAGGAGCTTGGTAGAGCACGAGTACGTGTACTCTACATGAGAGAGAAGCAGGAGGTGAATAGAATCTAGCATGAAGGCTATGGAGTAGAGCATCTTGTAGCTTCTGAGGGTCTTCTTGAGATTCTGAGAAAGGTTTTGTGAGGATAGCTTCTAGTTGAAAGAGATTTATGTATGATGAGTTGAGAGTGGGTGTTCCCCTCTTGTACCTAATTTTTTCTTTCATAGCGAAGCTTTGCATGCCCCATGGAGGCAAGCTCTTGGGCTGATTCATGTACTTGATTGCTTTTATTATTTTATTTTCTTCTTTCTTCTTACCATAATATCCTGATACTAGATCCTCATAAGTGGTATCAGAGTGAGTTGATACCCCAATAGATTAGAATCAGAGTGAGTTGATACCACAACACCATGAAGGCAGAGTTCCAGTCTAGTGGAACTCTTGACCATAGAGTTCCAGACTATTGGAACTCTTGATCAGCCATCGGATCAGGTAGGAACTTCTCTTGTGTATGATCCTATAGGTTTGAATCCTATGTCGGTAGCATAAAAACTAATTTTTGTATCAATTGATGTGACCATCTAGCAATGGTACCCAACATCCAGATAGGTCGAATAGTCGCATCACAACATCCATGAACCTGTGGCCTATGGTTATCATATAATTCATCTTCTTAACCTCAATGCTCAAAAGATGACTTAGGATTTAACTATCAATCCTAAAAATCTTTCATATTATATTCAAATTTCAATATCCATCATATAGACTATCCCAGTCGAGATTTTGCTAAATTGAAATGTAGTGATGCATTTCCTCTAATACTTGGAGGGATCAATTCCATCTTGACTTATGCACAGACTAAACAAATTCTTAACTACACCTGGTAACCTTCTATCACTGAATTAGAAATTTAGATAGTTTGATACCAAAGTATAGTGAGTTGCTTGCAAGTCACCATGGTGATCTCAGGTCTAAGGGATACTTATACCCATATCCTTCGTGAGCAAATCTTGACAGCAGAGAGCTCTACAGTTGGGTCATGTTTAGTAAAATATACCCCTACTCTTCTCCTGCATGCCATATTAGTATCTCCATACTCCTTAGTTAAGAGGACAACCAATGTATATAGCATGCAATGACCTACACTTGATAATATTGTCATCTTTAGTAACAACGTATCATTTGATCATGAATAAGTTTAAGGACTAAATGATAAATTCTTCTTTATTAAGTCTAAATAGTCCTAAGGACTTCATTAGAAGAGTTCATTATAGAAAGATGCACGAATATGATGAAAAAGCTAGAATAATAATTTTATTCATTAATAATTCAAATACAAATTATATTCATCTTAGCCGTCTATAACCTCGATGATTGGCTTTAGGATACAATTCCTAACAACTTTCATTTAGGCTAAAACTATTCAGAATAGTATCGAATATCCATCTTTCATTTATGATTGTCGAACTCTTTGATTCCAAGAGCTTTAGTAAATAGGTCGGCCATGTTCTCCTTTCCGTTGATTTTTTGAAGCTTGATTTTATCTCATCCCATGATCTCTCATATAAGATGGTAGCGATGCAAAATGTGCTTGATGCATTGATGTGCCTTCGGCTTCTTTGTTTGAGCTATGGCTCTAGTGCTATCATAGTAAAGCAGAATTGGACCAACCAAGGAGGGTGCTACTCCCAGCTTGCTGATGAACTTTCGTAGCCCCACAGCTTTCTTTGCAACATTAGATGCTGGGACATACTCCATCTCATATATAAAATCGATCATAGTGTGCTGCTTGGAACTTTTTTTGTAGACCGCTCCACCATTCAAAATAAACACATAACCTGACATACTCTTACTGTCATCATGATTTGACTGAAAATTAAAATCAGTATATCCCATAGGTTTTAAGTTAGCATCTCTATAAATGAGCCACTAGTCCTTAGTATTTCTCAAATATTCAAGATTATCTTTACAACCTTCAAGTGATTCTCACCCAAATTAGATAGGTATCTACTCACTACTTCTAGTGAGTATGCCACATTCGATCTCACACATATCATGGCATACATAATAGAATCCATTATCGAAGCATAAAATATTCTACTCATATGCTCTCTCTCTTGAGGAGTTATCGGACAATCCTTCTTCGAGAGAGTAATCCCGTGGCCTATCAGAAGATGGCCTTTCTTAGAATTCACCATGCTGAACCACTTCAGCAAGGTATGTGATAAGTACCATAAAATTAATAATAAAAGTATTAATTTATTAATTAATTTATATTTATTTTTAAAAATTAATAATCAATTTATACATATTTTTGAAAAATTAATATTTTTATTAATTAAAAATAATTAAAAAATTAATTAAAAAATAATAAAAATAAAAATAAAATATTATAACCAATAAAAAGAGCTCATTTTTTTTGGTCGCAATAAAATAAGTTTGAAGCAAATCGGAGCTAAAATGGACTAGATATAAATTTATTTTAAAAAAAATTTAAATAAAAAAGAAAAATGGCTCAACCGGCTCCGCAAGCCAAGCAACGCCAAGCCATCAAAGCCAATTCAGCCGTAGAAGTCGCCAGTCGATCCATGATCCAGTCGTAGACCGCCAGCTCAGTGACAACCGATGAATCACGGAGCGACACATGGTGGACCAAGATCCTTAAAGGATTTATAGAAAATTTATCATGGCTCGTAGGGCATTTTGGTCTTTTTAACTCAACGATAGGAGGTGTTGATTGGCTGCGGTGTGCAGTGCGACCAGTCCATATGGTCCATGGGAATAGTAATTGCACGATTGTGTGGCTATGGTTGCTTGCAATCAAGATTCGACAGTGGTGGTTGGTTCCAGTTTTAATTCAAACTCCAGGTGCCATCTGACGGCAGCACTCAACCCAAAAGATGATCCAACAGTCTAGAAAGCTCCCAACTTGATTAAAACACCTAGAACTCGATCCGACAATCAGATTTTCTCCTAATTAATGTAATCGGACGGTCAGAATTTAATCCGACCTGATCTGGGCTGATACACATCCGATTTTGGCATTTTTTGGACCGTTTGATCCATATCTGACAGCCAGATTTCATCTAGAGTAATAGAATTTGTTTAGAACTCTTTTTAATCCAAATTTTACTTAGATTTCTTTCTATTTTGATGATTAAAACATCCTTTAGTCCCATATTGCCTATAGAAAGACTCTCCAGCCTTCCAACACCTATAAATAAGACCCCAAGCCTCCAAAATTTATTGTCTTTGGTCAACATGAAGCTTTGGTATAGGATAGAGCCAAGCTTTGGATTAGAGGCTACTTCAAAGCAATGGGTGTCGAGAAGAAGAGCTAGGCTTCTACACCATCTTTCTATCGATGTCGATGCAAGATCAGAGATCAGCCTATTTTAATCCTTTTTTTTTAATTTTATATATTTAAATTATGAATATTTTAATTAATATAATATTTATTTTTATACTCTTTAATTTCATGCTCTTTATTTTTATTGTAATTTATTTTTTGCACTTTAATTATTGCTCTTTATTTTACTGTAAGTAGATGCTAAGATCTAACTAGTAAATCTTAGTGCCAAGTTTACTTTTCTGCATAATTTAATTTCAACTTCATAATTTTAATTTTTAATTTTTGACTTCAAATTCTATTTTTAAATTCTTTTCTTTCTTTTAAAAATTAAAGATTTTAAATCTAAAATACTACCTTCCTTATGGATTCGACCCAACTCACTGCTATCTATGTATTTTTAATTATTTTAAGAAGTCGAATTAAACTGATAAACATGGTGTCTTAATGACAACATCATGCTCTTATTAAGTTTTTGGCACCATTACCGAGGAAGGCATGAAAATTAAAATTTTTGATTTTTTTGATTTTTTTTGTAGATAAATTATAAATAATTTTTGATTTCTTGTTATTTTTTGTAAATATTGCTTACTAACTTTTTATTTATTTATTTTATAGAAAAAAAAGAAAAGGAAGAAAGCATCTAATCTTATTTGGTGAGATCAATCCTAACCCTAATCTTTTTTTATTATTTATTTTATTTTTAAATTAATTTAAAAACTATCTACTTAAATCTAATTAAAAGCTTCATGACAAGAGTAGAAACCCTAACTGCCATCATATTAGTTTTTAATTTTATTTTTGGTGATTGCTGGAGGCAAGGTGAGCTTTTCAAAATTCAATTAATTACATGCATCTAGTTTAATTGCATAAAATCCCTTGCTTGAAAATTTGAATATGCATATCATATTGAATCAATTTAAGGGCACAACCCATTAAATAAGATAAGGTAGGGATTTGATCATCCTTCCTTGGCCCACAAACAACCAACCTTCATATTACATTAATCCAAACCTTAACTCTTAAAATTAATTAGACGTCAATCCTTAAGGATATTTGAGCTCAATAGGACAAGAAAATCTTAGAGTTGAACCAGATTCAGATTGGTTAATTACTTGGTGTCTAAGGCAAGTGGTTCAAAGAAGGTGGTTTTCAATTGATTCCATTGTCTGACCTAGCCACCTCTGTTGGTGTCTAAGGAAAGCAACAAGTAGGGAACCTTCCACATCTTATACTTACCTGACCGAGTCAGTTAATCAGTCTAGAGCTTGGAGGGCTCGAAGATGATCTTGGCAGTTAGGAGCTGTCTAGATCTAGAATAATCCTTAGTCAGGATTGATTGACCAACTTGATTGCTAACCAATATTATCACTAATTAAAACTAATTCTTCTCTCTCTTCTTAGCTTTAGGACTCCTTAGGACCTCTTCTTTAGAACTTTTATTTCTTTCTTCTTTTTTTTCCTCTTCAAAAATAAAATAAAATAAAATAAAAATTAAATTAAATTAAATTAAATTAACTAAAAATATATTAAAAATAATAATTAAATTAAATTAAAAATAATAATTAAAATAATTAAAATAATTTTAAAAAAATAATTTTTTTTAAAAAAATAATAATATAATAAAATAATAATAATAATATATATATAATTCTTAAAAAATTTAAAAAAATTTGAACCATATATTAGGGTTACACTAATACATGCATGGTAGGAAATCACTTTTACTGATTTAGTTAAACTTAATTGAATGGTTGATTCATATTAAACCTGATAATTAAATGGCTGACCTGAACCTAATAGTCTAAAAATTAGATAAAGTTGACCTTCTTATCCCAAAATTAGATCAACTCCTAATTCTAGGTCAACAATCTCCTACACAATTTACATCACCTTCTAATTATCAGGAGTTTTGTTCTATTTGTGCTAGGCCGACCCATCATGTAAATGAATGTCCTATTGCTACACAGTTTTCACATTTTATCCAAGAACAAGTTCAAGCTGCTCAAGGTTACTCTAAATTGATTAATGACCCATTTTTAAATTTATATAATCCAGATTGAAGCAACCACCATAATTTTTCTTGGACATCCCAACAGACTTAGGTTTAGACCCAAATTTCATCTATCCAAAACTATCAAAATAGGTCCCAATACCAAACTATGCCTATAATAATGATCAGCCTAGTCAGTTTATCCAGCCATCATATAACAACCAGCTATCATACCCACCTCCTTAACACCTTCTCAATAGACCAATCTAGCTGACGATAGATTTAACCAACTTCAATAATTAATTCTAAATTAACAACAATCAATCTTGACTCAATAAGAATCTATCGCCAAGCTAGAAGCTCAAATAGGATAATTAGTTGAGTCTAATATGAGAAGAGAACTAGATCAACTACTGAGCCTATCAATTTCAAACAATCCACCTAATGTCCACCAACCACCTGAACCAAGTTATCAATTTATTGTCTCACTTAAGAATCCCCAATTTGAGAATGCTAAAGTAATTTCTGAACTTAAAAGCTATAGGATTCTTATGGATCCTTACCAAGATCAAGTGAGAGATGCTAGTACTGATGCTAGCCAAAATGAAAATTTAGAGGAACAGGTTAGTACTGAAGCTAACCGCATAGAAGAACTCAAGCCAAAAATTAGTACTGATGCTGGTTCCAATTTAAATGAGATAGACATGGAAAGAAGAAAGCGGATGATTTATCAGAGTCTTATAAACCTAATGTCCTATTCCCTTCAACCTTAGAAGCCGGTTCTTCTTACAAAAATCAAGAGGCATGTAATGAAATGTTAATGAAGTTATTTAAGCAAGATCACATTAATTTACCTTCAGAATTAAACCCACCTTTAGACATCCTTTCAGTACCCAGTGCATTAAATTTAACTCCTAATTCAAAAACTTAATTCATGAGCATTTTAGAAGAACAAATAGGAGAAATTCTTAATAACATAGGTCTGAGAATGGGATCACAAATTATGTCCCTAAAATTAATAATGATTATATCAACAAAGGGATAAGAAATTATCTTCCTGAGATTGGTAATCCAAAACCATTGGAATTTATCAATCCAATATTTGACACAGGATAGTAAGCTGCATTGTGTCTAGCTGAAGATGATAAACTTAGTGCTTGTTGGGAGGCAACCCAATATTTAGTTTTCTTTAGTTTAATTTATTTTTTTAGTTGATTTCTTTTAGGATAATTTAAATAAGTTGGAGGGAGAGCTTAAATTTTCAAAGGCATATGCTGGATCAAATACAAGAGTATTCTTTCATGTTCTTTATTACACCCTTTATTTTTTTTCTTCATTGAGGACAATATCGATTAAGTTGAAGGAAAAAAAGTAAAAATTTTAAAATTTTAAGTCCTCAAAAAGTTAGTATTTAGTATTTAGACAGCTATGTTGCCCAGAGGTAGCAACCCAAGAGGGGGGGTGTGAATTGGGTTCTTATAAAAGCTTTGGCCAAATTTAACTCTAAGCAATTATGTGCTTTGATTTTAATCTAAGTGGTGAGAATGAGATGTATATAATATGAGTAGCAGAATTAAAATAATAAAATTAAACTATGAAAGTAAAGTAAGAATTATAAGTATGCAAAGTATATAGAGAGATAGAAAAAAAAAGCACAACACAAACACACAAAGATTTATAGTGGTTCGGAGTAATCTGCACCTACATCCACTCCCCAAGCTTCTCTTAAAAATTCCACTATAATGTACCCTTGATTATAATGCATTTATTTTCTCAGGCTCACAAACAAACCTAGTTGGTTTTCAAAGGAGCACTAACCAAAACCTAACACTGTTAGTTTTTTGGGTTCACTAACAATCCAGTTGGTTTTTCGAGATCACCAATCAAAACCTATAATATCCAATTTCGGGCATGGATGGGCCTAGACCCTAAGTTTCTTTTTCTTAAAAAAACTTGTAAAGAAATCAAAAAATACAAGTAAAGTTTCAGCACAATATAAAAAATAGAGTATAAGCTCTTTTAAATCCTGAAGAACAAGCCAATAATGTGCTCGATTGAAGCTTGGCTTTTCTTCAAATTATGCTTAAGAGGATGTGGAAGATGTTGGAGAAGATTTCTTTGAAGGCTCGCTGAAATCTATGCACAACACCCCTTTCTTTTTCCTATTCTTTGGATATTCAATGTTCCTCACAAAATCTAAAAGATTCTCTCTCTAAATCCCTTAATCTCTTTCTTCTCTTTCTTTCAATTGATTCTCTATCTTTAAATACCTTTAGACAAGTTTGGAGTACGAATTCTAGCTGTTGGAAGCTCTGAAATAGCCGTTGGGGTTGAAAAATAGCCATTGAAAAACTATCCGTTGAAGGCTGTCCGTGTAGATCAAGACCTCTTGATTTTTCACAAGACCTCTTATCAGGTTTTAAAACCTCTCAAATTTTTATGAGACATCTCGTCAGAACCATGAGACCTCTTGAGAATTCTATGAGACCTCTCGCTCTCAGAGCACAGAAACTAAGTTTCTGTCTCCTAAGATCGAGACATCTCGAGTTCAACTTGAGACCTCTCGAGACTGTGCTAGAATACTATTTCATTATGCTAGACCACTAGAGAACTCTCGAAAAAAATTTGAGATGTCTCAAAAAATTCTGACTTCATTTTTCTTCAATGTTTGATCTTTCAAACTTGAGTTTCTTAACCCTAAACTCTTTTAAACATAATTGCTTCCTTCAATTTTAATTTCTCTTCTTTCAATCATACTTTCTTCATACCAAGCCATCCAAATATGTGTGAATTTGCTCTTTTAAGTATTTTGGCTTGGCATCTTGAGAGAATTTATTCATGAGATAAATTCTTCATTTTGGATACTTGAAAAATCCTAGACACATTCTTGAAATACATGATTAGATACATAATATACTCAATATTTTAGAATCATCAAAATCAATCTCAAGATCAACAATCTCTCCCTTTTTGATAATGACAAAATCTTGAGTATACACACAATAAAAGCAAATAATGTATTTCTATACATTTTGCTAATAAGTATCATGAAGTATAGATTAAACACATGAATTAATACTTCATGAATGTTCTCAATTATTCTTTTGGTTCATTACATATATTTCATATACTCATAAAAAATATTTCAATTCATACCAGTGAGTATTAAGCTTTCATTTGAAGCATCAATATAATTCATTGAGTTTCTTCAAGCATATACTCAGCATTCCTCTCTTTCTTTTTGACAGCATCAAAAAGCTCATGGGAAAGAAATAAGAAATAATCATCAAAATCAATAATATAATTGTATCAAAGTAAGAATTGCATTAAGTTCAAAAAAATAATTTATATGAGTCATCAAAATCAATATTAAAGCATTAAATTGAGAGATGTATTAAATTCATGAAATCAATCTAAATGAATCATCTCCCTTTTGAAAATTTATCATTTGACTCAAAATACGTTTCAAATATTTATTTTAATTTTAAAAATTAGCTTGAATTTAAATATTATATGCTTTTCCTCTTTTTGAATGAATATAATCTTTATTCAGATTTTCAAATATACACTTTTAAGTTTTAAGAGGAATAGAGCTTTTCAAAATATTTGAATATGAAATCAAGCATAATACATACTTTAATATTCTAACTTTTTTTTCTTTAGAAATTTTGGTCAATTAGATTTGGCAAAGGTATGTATCAGAAATGTATCGAGCAAAGTAAAATAAACAGTATCAAAGCATAAGATAGTCACATTTTCAAATTCATTGCTTTGAGTAAAATATTATTTTAAAATAAATAATTCATAAGAATTTTGCAATGCACATGAGAAATTTAGGATTAAATTTGAATTTTCAAATGAGTTTCAAAATTTATTCCTTGGAGTAAGAATATATTTTCAAATTAGTCAAAAAAAATTTTTATCAAATCAAGTTAGAAAATATCTCTCCTCCTGTTTTTCATACTTATAGCAAGATTAATTTAGTTTTCAACTTTCTTTCCTTCTTTATTACAAATCAAGCAAATTCAACACGAATTTAACCACTAAATTTAGATTTTTAAAATTTAAAATATATTTTTAATTTCAAAGAACTTTTTTATTAAATGATTACTTCTTCTTTAATATTTTCTCCTCCTTACTTTAACAAATAGAGTCATTTCTTTGAAACATTTTCTTGATACCAATTAAACTAAGTTTTAGATCAAATCATGATTTTCTTTATTCAATACCATTTAAAGATTAATGTGCAAATTCAGCTTGATACCAATAATTTTAGTTTTGAATTAAATCAAGATGAATTGATTCAAATTAAATAGTTTAAGAATTTAGAATGATAAATCAATTTGAATTGATATCAGTAAATTAGTTAAGGCAAACCATAAGAAAATTTTCAGTCTTTCTTCAAAAAGATCATTTCTTCCTTTTCATAAGAAATATCAAGCAATTAGGTTTAGAAAAGGTATGTATTTTTGAATTTGTTTCAAATGATATCGTATCAAATATATAGCTGTATAAAATCATATTTGAAACAAAGACATTCTTCTCTTTTTGCCAAAAGATAAATCAATCAGATACATGGCAATAGCAAGTTGTTTGATATCAAATAATTAAAACTAAAGTTCTCTATGAATATTTAGCAATTTAAAACATTCATATCCAATAAGAATCTTTTAATTTAAATTCATTAATTATAAAATTGATATGGAGAGACTTAAAATATTATGCTAAATTTTAAAATAAATCATTTTATCCATAGCATGATATACAGAGGAGAGCATATTAATCTTTAAAATCAAAGCATTCAAATTATTGCAAGTATCAAAATTAATCATACTTATCAAAACATGAAAGGAGTTATCATATGCATACATATTAATAAATCATTAAAGTTAACATCAAACTTTCAATTCATAGAGTATGATCATTTTAAGCAATGATAAATCATCAAAATCAATCAAACATGCTTAATAATTATGCTAATTAATAATCAAAATATATTTAGCAAATAAAGATGGCATGGTATGAGAATAGTTTAGATTTTACCAAATAGCATCATCCATCTATTTTCATTTCCAAGGCATCCATAAAAATTTTCTTCTTTTAGCTTCATTGGATCCTTGGTATACCTGCAAAATTACTTCATAATTTTTGGTACCTAAGTTTTCTTGGGTCCATTGAAGTTAGTGCTCAAGGTTCCTTTTGAAACCCAAATTTGTCTAATCAAAGTATGGTCAATTCTTTTAAAATTGCTTTCAAAAATTTTTTGGCCAATTTTATTGCATTTAAAGTATTTAATTGAATGATTTTTAGTTGAAGCTCTTGTGAAAATACTCCTGACATTTTGCTATTTTCTTGAAATATTAAGATCGATTTCTATTTTATTGAAAACAACCCCATTAACTTTTACCATAGATTGGGAATTTTGAAAACTAATGGTAAACTTTTCAGCAATAAGCTTCAAAATTTCAATCTCTCTTCTCAATTTTTTATTTTCTCCCAAGAGCTCTTTCTTTTCATTTAAAAGATTTTCCTTTTCTTTTAGGGAGGATCTTAAGGTATCATTATCCTTTTTAAGCTCCATGTTTTCTTTAACTAAAGAATTTTTAGATTTGATCCATTCTTCCTTGTCTTTAGTCAAAGTATTTTTTTCTTTCAAGATATCTTCTTTTTTATTTAATAACTTATTCTTTTCATTAGCTAAAAAAAGATTAGATTTTTTAATTTCTTTATTTTTTAGCCTTAATTTTTTGAATTCATCCATTAAATTATTGAAGGCTTCAAACAATTTCTCAAATATAAACTCGGAGGAGTTTTCAGAATTTATCACATCCTCAATGGCCATGAGGCAAAGATTTTTCACTTTATTTTCCTCATCCGAGCTTGAAGTGTCACTATCATCCCAAATTCCTAACATAGCTCTTTTCTTGATATTTTTGGGATACTTTTTGAGTAGGAGATAATTCGGCTTGTAATGTCCCCTTTTGTTGCAATTATAGCACATGAGACTTTTTCTTTCTTTTTCATACTTCTCTTTAGGAGGAACTTCTTGAATTTGCATGTGAGTAGCTCCATATCCTCATCATCATCTTCACTCTCTTCTTCATCTTCTTCTTCTTCTGACTCATCACTTTCTTCATGTTGTGCAATGGATTTGAAGGCAATGGTCTTCATCTTTCTTGGCTCTTCCTCTTCCTCCTTTTGAGCTATGTTCAACTCATGAGTCATGAGTAAACCCATCAATTCTTCTAGTGACAGCTTGGTGAGGTCTTTCACTTCTTATATGGCTAGCACCTTTGCTTTCCATTCCTTTGGCAAAGACCTTAAAACCTAGCAAACAAGTTCATAGTTAGTATAGATTTTGCCAAGACCATTTAGAGCATTAATAATTTTAGTAAATTTGAAAAATATTTTAGAAATTGACTCATGTTTTTTCATTTTAAACATTTCATATTTATGAACAAGCAAGTTGATTTTAGACTCTTTTACTTGGCTTGTTCCCTCATGAGTCACTTTCAATCTTTTCCAAATTTTCTTTGCTGATGTACAAGTGGATATTCTATTAAATTCTTGTACATCAAGAGAACAATAAAGAACATTGATGGCTTTTGCATTTAATTAAGCCATCTTCTTATCAAATTCATCCTAATCCTTTTCTGGTTTGAGAATAGACACACCATTAATTTCTATTGTGGGTGTATGTGGTCCTCTAGTTATTGCTCCCCATAAGTCATAGTCTAAAGCTTGTATGAAAATTTTTATTTTAGTTTTTCAAAAGGTATAATTTATGCCATTAAATAGTGGTGGTCTTGATGTGGATTGGCCTTCAGCAAATAATGAGCTAAATGGGGTTGCCATGATCTTTTACTCAAGATGGTTAGGTCAATAATCAATTACAGAGAATCTGCTTTAATACCAATTATTGTCCAAAGGTAGCAACCCAAGAGGGAGGGTGAATTGGATTCTTATAAAAGCTTTTGGCCAAATTTAACTCTAAGCAATTATGTGCTTTGATTTTAATATAAGTGGTGAGGATGAGATGTATATAATATGAGTAGTAGAATTAAGATAAAAAAATCAAACTATGAAAGTAAAGTAAGAATTATAAGCATGCAAAGTATATAGAGAGATAGAAGAAAAAAGTACAACACAAACACACAAAGATTTATAGTGGTTCGAAGCAACCCACTCCTACGTCTAGTCCCCAAGCTTTTCTTGAGAATTTTAATATAATCTATCCTTGATTATAGTGTATTTATTTTTCTAGGCTCACAAACAAACCTAGTTGGTTTTCATAGGAGCACCAATCAAAATCTAACATCGTTAGTTTTTCGAGTTCACTAACAATCTAGTTGATTTTTTGGGATCACCAACCAAAACCTACAATGTCCAATTCCAAGCTTGGACGGGCCTAGATCCCAAGTTTCTTTCTTCCAAAAGAACTTGTAAAGAAATCAAAAAATATAAGTATAGTTTCAGCACAATATAAAAAGCTGAGTATAAGCTCTTTTAAATCCTAAAGAATAAGCCGATAATGTGCTCGATTGAAGTTTGGCTTTTCTTCAAATTATGCTTGAGAGGATGTAAAAGATGTTGGAGAAGATTGCTTTGAAGGCTTGCTAAAATCTATGCACAACACTCCTCTCTTTTTTCTTTTCTTTGGATATTCAATGTTCCTCACAAAATCTGAAAGATTCTCTCTCTAAATCTCTTAATCTCTTTCCTCTCTTTCTTTCAATTGATTCTCCATATTTAAATATCTTTAGAGAAGATTGGAGTAAGAGTTCTAGCCATTGGAAGCTTTGAAATAGCCGTTGGCTGTTGAAAAACTATCCATTGAAGGCTGTCCACACAGATTGAGACCTCTCGATTTTTCACGAGACCTCTCATCAGATTTTGAGACATCTCAATTTTTCATGAGATGTCTCATCAAAACTGTGAGACCTCTCACCTCAGAGTATAGAAACTAAGTTTCTATCTCCTGAGATCGAGACATCTCGAGTTCAACTCGAGATCTTTCGAGACTATGCCAGAATATTGTTTCATTATGCCAGACCACACGAGAGCTCTCAAAAAAAATTCGAGACATCTCGAAAAATCTTGACTTCATTTTTTTTTTCAATGTTTGACCTTCCAAACTTGAGTTTCTTAGCCCCAAACTCTTTTAAACATAATTGCTTCCTTCAATTTTAATTTTTCTTCTTTCAATCATACTTTCTTCATACCAAGCCATCCAAATATGTGTAAATTTGCTCTTTTAAATATTTTGGCATGGCATCTTGAAAGAATTTATTCTTGAGATAAATTCTTCATTTTGGATACTTGAAAAATCCTACGCATATTCTTGAAACACATGATTAGATACATAATATACTCAATATTTTGGAATCATCAAAATCAATCTCACGGTCAACAACCTGATTATGCTTAAGAATTGAATTAAACTAAGTACTTTTAAAAAAAAATTGATATACAAATTAGAGAATCTATGAGATATTGAGGAATCAAGTATTAAGAAAATCCAATAAAGAGTTATGTTTAGAATATAAAAAGTTTTTTCTTTGAGCATTTTTAATTTTTCTACTAGCATTAAAGAAAAGTCTACTTTTTATGGGTTTATTTAGGATAACTATATGTTTCTTCATATAAAAAAAATTATTAAAATAAAATAATTTTTAAGTACTTCTCACTAAGTAATCGGGCCTCTTTGCCTAAGCAAGCATTGAGTTTTGCATCAAAAGGTGGGAAGGGTCGTCTTCTTAAATTAATTAAAAATATATAGATAGCAGTGAGTCGGGTCGAATCCACAGAAAAGATAGTATTTTAGATTTAAAATCTTTGATTTTTGAAAAAAAAGGGATTTAAAAATAGAGTTTGAAGTCAAAAATTAAAAATTAAAATTATGAAGTGGAAATTAAATTATGCAGAAAAGTAAACTTGGTATGAAGATCTGCTAGTTAAATCCTAGCATCTACTAGCAGTAAAATAAAGGGCAATAATTAAAGTACAAAATTTAAATTATAATAAAAATAAAGAGTATAAAATTAAAGAAAATAAAAATAAATATTATATTAATTAAAAGGTTCATAATTTAAATACATAAAATTTTTAAAAAAATTAAAATAGGTTGATCTCTGATCTTGGATCGGCATCCACAGAAAGATGGTGTAGAAGCCCAACTCTTCTTCTTAGCATCCGTTGCTTTGAAGCAGCCTCTAATCTAAAGCCTGGCTCTATCCTATACTAAAGCTTCACCTTGACTGAAGATAATGAATTTTGAAGGCCTGGGGTCTTATTTATAGGTGTTGGAATGTTGGAGAGCTTTTCTGTAGATAATATGGGACTAAAGAATGTTTTAATCATCAAAATAGGAAGAAATCTAAGTGAAATTTGGATTAAAAAGAGTCCTGGATGAATTCTATTACACTGGATGAAATCTGGCCATCAGATATGGATCAAACGATCCAAAAAATTCTAAAATTAGATGTGTATCAATCCAGATCATGTCGGATTAAATTCTAGCCATTCGATTGTATTAATCAAGAGAAAATCTGATCGTCGGATCAAGTTCTAGGTGTTTTAATCAAGTTGGGAGCTTCCTGAACTGTTGGATCATCTTCTGGGTTGAGCGCTGCTGTCGGATGGCGCTTGGAGTTTGAATTAAAACTGGAACCAACCACCACCATCGGATCTTGACCATAAGCAACCATAGTAGCACGATCACGCAATTACTGTTCCCATGGACCATGTGGATTGATCATACCGCACATCATAGCCAATCAATGCCTCCTATCGTCGAGTGAAAAGACCAAAATGCCCTGTGAGCTATGATAGATTTTCTGTAAACCCTTTAAGGGTCTTGGTCCACCATGTGTCGCTCCATGATTCGTCGGTTGTCGCTGAGCTAGTGGTCTACACCTAGATCGTGAACCGACTGGCGGCTTCTATGGCTGAGTCGGCTTTGATGGCTTGGCTTGGCTTGCAGAGCCGACTGAGCCATGTTCCTTTTTTATTTTATTTTTTTCAAAAAAAATTATATCTAGTCCAATTTAGTCACCAATAAAAGTATTAATTTATTAATTAATTTATATTTATTTTTAAAAATTAATAATCAATTTATACATATTTTTAAGAAATTAATATTTTTATTAATTAAAAAATAATTAAAAAATAATTAAAATAAAAAATAAAATATTATTACCAATAAAAAGAGCTCATTTTTTTTGTCGTAATAAAATAAGTTTGAAGCAAATTAAAGCTAAAATAGATCAGATATGAATTTTTTTTAAAAAAAATAAAATAAAAAAGAAAAATGGCTCAATCGGCTCTGCAAGCCAAGCCACCAAGCCAAGCCGTCAAAGCCGACTCAGCTATTGAAGCCACCAACCGATCCATGATCCAGACGTAGACCGCTAGCTCAGCGACAACCGACGAATCATGGAGTGACACGTGGTGGACCATGACCCTTAAAGGGTTTATAGAAAATCTATCGTGGCTCACAAGGCATTTTGGTCTTTTCACTCGATGACAGGAGGCACTGATTGGCTGTGGTGTGTGGTGCAATCGGTCCATGCAGTCTATGGAAATAGTAATTATGCGATCGTGTGGCTATGGTTGCTTGTGGTCAAGATCCGACGGTGCTGGTTGGTTCTAGTTTTAATTCAAATTCCAGGTGCCATCCAATGGCAGCGCTCAACCCAGAAGATGATCCAACAGTCTAGAAAGCTTCCGACATGATTGAAACACCCAGAACTCGATCCGATGGTCAGATTTCCTCCTGATTAATGCAATCGAATGGCCAGAATTTAATCCAGCTAATACACATCCGATTTTGGCATTTCTTGGACCGTTTGATCCATGGACTCTTTTTAATCCAAATTTCACTCGGATTTCTTCCTATTTTGATGATTAAAATATCTTTTAGTCCCATATTGCCTACAAAAAAACTCTCCAACCATCCAACACCTATAAATAAGATCCCAGGCCTCCAAAATTCATTATCTTCGATCAAGATGAAGCTTTGGTATAGGGTAGAGCCATGCTTTGGATTAGAGGCTGCTTTAAAGCAACGAGTGCCGAAAAGAAGAGCTGGGGCTTCTACACCATCTTAACGGGTATCGAAAAGAAGAGCTGGGCTTCTACACTATCTTTCTATCGATGTCGATCCATGATCAGAGATCAGTCTATTTTTATTTCTTTTTTTAAAATTTTAAGTATTTAAATTATAAACTTTTTAATTAATATAATATTTATTTTTATTCTCTTTAATTTCATGCTCTTTATTTTTGTTACAATATAAATTCTGCATTTTAATTATTGCTCTTTATTTTATTGCAAGTAGATGCTAAGATCTAACTAGTAGATCTTAGTACTAAGTTTAACTTTTTATATAATTTAATTTTTACTTCACAATTTTAATTTTTAATTTTCAACTTCAAATTCAATTTTTGAATTCTTTTCTTTTTTTTTCAAAAATTAAAAATTTTAAATCTAAAATACTACCTTTTCTATGGATTCGATTTGATTCACTACTATCTAGATATTTTTAATTATTTTAAAAAATTAGATTAAAGTGATAAATATGGTATCTTAACAATAACATCGCGCTCTTATCAAGTTTTTAGCACCATTACTGAAGATTATTTTTTATTTTTGATTTTAATTTTTTTAATTTATTTTAAATAAATTAAAAATAATTTTGGCAAACACACCAAGTTTTTGGCATCATTATTGGGAAGGCATGAAAATTAAAATTTTTGATTTCTTTGATTTTCTTTATAGATAAATTATAAATAATTTTTGATTTCTTTTTATTTTTTTTGTAAATATTGCTTACTAATTTTTTATTTATTTATTTTATAGAAAAAAAAAGAAAAGGAAGAAAGCATCTAATCTTGTTTGGTGAGATCAATCCTAACCTTAGTCCTTTTTTTATTATTTATTTTATTTTTAAATTAATTTAAAAAATATTCACTTAAATCTAATTAAAAGCTTCATGACAAGAGTAGAAATCCTAATTACCGTCATATTAATTTTTAATTTTATTTTTGATGATTGTTGGAGGCAAGGTGAGCTTTTCAAAATTTAATTAATTACATACATCTAGTTTAATTGCATAGAACCCCTTGCTTGAAAATTTGAATATGCATATCATATTGAATCAATTTAAGGGCACAATTCATTAAATAAGATAAGGTGGAGATTTGATCACCCTTTCTTAGCCCACAAACAACTAACCTTCATATTGCATTAATCCAAATCTTAACTCTTAAAATCAATTAGACATCAACCCTTAAAGATATTCGAGCTTAATAGGATAAGAAAATCTTAGAATTGGATCGGGTTCAGATTGGTTAATTACTTGGTTTCTAAGGCAAGTGGTTCAAAGAAGGTGGTTTTCAATTAGTTTCGTTGTCTGACCTGGCCAACTCTGTTGGTATTTAAGAAAAGCAACAAGCAGAAAATCTCCCATATCTTATACTTACCTATCCGAGTCAGTTAATCAGTTTTGAGATTGGAGGGCTCAAATATGACCTTGGTAGTCAGGAGCTATCTAGATCTAGGATAATCTTTAGTCAGGATTGATTGACCAACTTGATTGCTAACCAACATTATCACTAATTAAAACTAATTCTTCTCTCTCTTCTTAGCTCTAGGACTCCTTAGGACCTCTTCTTTAGAACTTTTATTTTTTTCTTCTTTTTTTCTCTTCAAAAATAAAATAAAATAAATAAAAATTAAATTAAAAATTAAATTAAATTGACTAAAAAAATATTAAAAATAATAATTAAATTAAACTAAATTAAATTAAAAATAATATTTAAAATAATTTAAAAAAATTATTTTTTTAAAAAAATAATAATATAATAAAATAATATAAAAAATATATAAAGAAATTCTAAAAAAAACTAAAAAATTTTGAATCATACATTAGGGTTACACTAATACATGCATGATAGAAAATCACTTTTACTGATTTAGTTGAACTTAATTGAATGGTTGATTCATATTAAACCTAATAATCAAATGGCTGACCTAAATCTAATAGTCCAAAAATTAGAAAAACTTGACCTTCTTGCTTAAAAATTAGATCAACTCCTAACCCTAGGTCAATAATCTCCTGCACAATTCACATCACCTTCTAATTATCAAGAGTTTTGTTCTATTTGTGCTAGCCCAACGCATCATGTGAATGAATATCCTATTGCTGTACAGTTTCTATATTTTATCTAAGAACAAGTTCAAGCTGCTCAAGGTTACTCTAAATTGATTAATGACCCATTTTTAAATTTATATAATCCAGATTGGAGCAACCACCATAATTTTTCTTGGACATCCCAATAGACTCAGGCTCAGACCCAAATTTCATAATTCCAAAACTATCAAAATAGGTCCCAATACCAAAACTATGTCTACAATAATGATCAGCCTAGTCAATTTACCCAGCCATCACATAACAATCAGCTATCATACCCACATCCTCAACAGACCAATAGCTGACGATAGATTTAACCAACTTCAATAATTAATTCTAAATTAACAACAATCGATCTTGATTCAACAAGAATCTATTGCCAAGCTAGAAGCTCAAATAGGATAATTAGTTGAGTCTAACACAAGGAGAGAACTAGATCAACTATCAAGCCTACTAATTTCAAATAACCCACCTAATGTCCACCAACCATTTGGACCAAGTTATCAATTTAATGTCTCACTTAAGAATCTCCAATTTGAGAATGTCAAAGTAATTCCTAAACTTAAAAGTTATAGGATTCTTATGAACCCATACCAAGATTAGGTGAGAGAGGCTAGTACTGATGCTAGCTAAAATGAAAATTTAGAGGAACAGGTTAGTACTGAAGCTAACCGCATAGAAGAACCTGAGCTAGAAATTAGTACTAATGCTGGTTCCAATTTAAATGAGATCGACATAGGGAAGAAGAAAGCGGATGATTTACCAAAGTCTTATAAACCTATGTTCTGTTCCTTTCAACCCTAGAAGCTAGTTCTTCTTACAAAAGTCAAGAGACATGTAATGAAGTGTCAAAGGAGTTGTTTAAGCAAGATCACATTAATTTACCTCTAGAATTAAACCCGCCTTTAGACACCCTTCCAATACCCAGTGCATTAAACTTAGCTCCTAATTCAAAAACTCAATTCATGAGCATTTTAGAAGAATAAATAGGAGAAATTCTTAATAAACATGGGTCTGAGAATGGGGTCACAAATTATGTTCCTAAAATTAACAAAGATTATATCAATAAAGGGATAAGAAATTATCTTCCTGAGAGCTTAAATTTTAGGGAGGGAGAGCTTAAATTTTCAAAGGTATATGCTGGACCAAATACATGTATATTCTTTCATGTTCTTTATTACACCATTTATTTTTTTCTCCATTGAGAACAATGTCGATTAAGTTGGGGGAAAAAAAAATTTAAAATTTTAAGTCCTCAAAAAAGTTAGTATTTAATATTTAGACACCTAATTATGCTTAAAAATTAAATTAAACTAAAAATTTTTAAAAGAAAATTGATGCATAAATCAGAGAATCTGTGAGATATTGAGAAAATAAGTATTAAAAAAATATAATAAAGAGTTAAGTCTAGAACATAAAAAGTTTTTCCTTTGAGCATTTCTAATTTTTTCTACTAGCATAAAAAAATAGTCTACCTTTTATGGGCTTATGTAGGATAACTATACATTTCTTCATATAAAAAAAAATTATTAAAATAAAATAGTTTTTAAGTACTTCTCACTGAGTAACTGGGCCTCTTTGCCTAAGCAAGCATTGAGTTTTGCATCAAAAGGTAGGAAGGGCAAAGAAGCTCGTTGTAAAGCTAGTCTTAACTTGTAGCCTATTTGATTTGAGCTAGTAAGCCTTATGGGTATTCTATACCTAGTGCCCTAAAGCCAACTGGTTTAAAAGTCATTGACCCAAGACTCGCTACATAGATCAAATAGAAAGCTTAAGAGATTATGACACAAAATAGCATTACAATGTTAATAATAATAATAATAAATAAAAGATGAAAGTAATAATAAATTTGCCCATATAAAAGTTTAGATGATTCAGAGATAAAGGTGGGATAATTTTAAAAAAAATTAAAAAAATTTAATATTCTTTACTTAATTTTTCATTGGTAAATATTAATACCCTAATGATATGCCTCACTTATAACTCTACTAAATATCAATGGCCATTTTGAAAACTGCTTAGATAAAATTCAAAACTCTAAAGTTAAAAGGTATCTAAAACTAAATTCTTTCTTTACTTGAGCACGAGCAAAACTTAAGTTGGAGAGTGTGATAAGTACCATAAAATTATCAATAAAAGTATAAATTTATTAAATAATTTATATTTATTTTTAAAAATTAATAATCAATTTATACATATTTTTAAGATATTAATATTTTTATTAATTAAAAAATAATTAAAAAATAATAAAAATAAAAAATAAAATATTATTATCAATAAAAAGAGCTCATTTTTTTGATTGTAATGAAATAAGTTTGAAGTAAATCGGAGCTAAAATAAACTAGATATAAATTTTTTAAAATAAAATAAAATAAAATAAAAATGGCTCAGTCAGCTCCGCAAGCCAAGCCACCAAGCCAAGCCAAGCCATCAAAGCCGACTTAGCCATAGAAGCTACTAGCCAGTCCATGATCTAGGCCTAGACTGCCAGCTCAGCCACAACCGATGAATCACGAAGCGACACGTGCTGGACCAAGACCCTTATAGGATTTACAGAAAATCTATCATGGCTCACAAGGCATTATGGTCTTTTCACTTGATGATAGGAGGCATTGATTGGCTGCGGTGTGTGGTGCGGTCAGTCCATGCAGTCCATAAGAATAGTAATTATGCGATCGTGCGGCTATGGTTGCTTGCGATCAAGATCCGATGGTGGTGGTTGATTCTAGTTTTAATTCAAACTCCAGGCGCCATCCTATGGCAGCGCTCAACCCAAAAGATGATCCAATGGTTCAGGAAGCTTCCAACTTGATTAAAACACCCAAAACTCGATCCAATAGTCAGATTTCCTCCTGATCAATGCAATCGGACAGTTAGAATTTAATCCGACTTGATCTAGGCTGATACACATCCGATTTTGGCAGTTTTTGGATCACTTGATCCATATCTGATGTCTAGATTTCATCCAGAGTAATAGAATTCATTCAAGACTCTTTTTAATCCAAATTTTACTTGGATTTCTTTCTATTTTGATGATTAAAATGTCCTTTAGTCCCACATTGCCTACAGAAAACTCTCCAACCTTCCAACATCTATAAATAAGACCCTAGGCCTCCAAAATTCATTATCTTTAGTCAAGGTGAAGCTTTGGTATAGGGTAGAGCCAAGCTTTGGATTAGAGGCTGCTTCAAAGCAATGAATGCTGAGAAGAAGAGCTGGGCTTCTACACCATCTTTCTACTGATGCCGATCCAAGATCAGAGATCAGCCTATTTTAATTTTTTTAAAATTTTATGTATTTAAATTATAAACTTTTTAATTAATACAATATTTATTTTTATGCTCTTTAATTTCATGCTCTTTATTTTTATTGCAATTTAAATTTTATACTTTAATTATTGCTCTTTATTTTACTATAAGTAGATGCTAAGATCTAATTAGTAGATCTTAGTACTAAGTTTACTTTTCTGCATAATTTAATTTTTACTTCATAATTTTAATTTTTAATTTCTGACTTCAAATTCTATTTTCAAATTTTTTTCTTTTTCTTTTTAAAAATCAAAGATTTCAAATCTAAAACACTACCTTTCCTATGGATTCGATCCAACTCACTGCTATTTACGTATTTTTAATTATTTTAAGAAGTTGGATTAAACTGATAAACACGGTATCTTAACAACAACATTGCGCTCTTATCAATATGGATGTATATAGACTAGGATAACGCAAGCAATCTTTTAGATCTATCTTTATAAATCTTCATCCCTAGCATGTAGGAAGTTTCTCCCAAGTCCATGGAGAATTGAGATGATAGCCAAATCTTTATTCTCTGTAATGTAGAGATGCATTCTCAATACAGAACCATTAGCCCATTAGACGTAGGGTTCTTCTTTGCTCTTAACAAAGCCATACATTCTGGTCACCTTACCAAAATATATGTTCTAAGTTCGAGATGTCTGCTTCAATCCATAAATGGATCTCTGAAGCTTGCACACCTTAGACTCATCTATGGATGTGAACCCTTCAAGCTGTATCATATACACCTCTTTATCCAACTTTTTATTTAGGAAAGCTATCTTCACATCCATTTGCCTGATCTTATAGTCCAAATATGCAGCTATCGCAAGTATAATCTGAATAAACTTAAGCATTGCCATAAAAAAAAATGTCTCATCATAATCAATACCATAATGCCGATGATATCTCTTAGCAACCAGATAGACTTTGTAGGTCTCCACCTTCCCATCTACGTCTCTTTTTTTTTTTGAAAATTTACTTACACTCAATGAATTTTACTCCTTCAGGTGGATTAACTAGTGTCCATACACTATTGACCTTTATGGACTCCATTTCGGGCTTCATGGCTTCTAGCCACTTATCAAAGTTAAACCTCTGCATGGTATCTATGCAGGTGATTGGATCCTCATCATTCTTATCGAGTTCAACAAGATCACCATCTGGGATGAAGAAACCATAGATTTGTTCGGTTGATGTGGTACTCTACCAGATCTCCTCAAGGGTGCTCCTATAATAGGCTCTGGATTTAATCTTATCAAATATAGTTCTATAGGTTCACTAGAATGTATCGTTTCTTCGACCTATCAAACTTCACTAAGCTCAACCATAGAGGTGGCTGCTCCTTCTCTAAGAAACCTTTTTTCTAAAAAGACTGCCCTATTGTAGATGAACAACTTTTGTTCTTCAGCAAGGTTGAAGTAATAATTTCTAGTTTCCTCAGGGTATCCTATAAATAAGCACTTATCGAACCTAGGTCCAAGCTTTTCTACCTATAAATATTTTACATAAGCCGAACATCCCTAAATCCTAAGGTGAGAGAGTATCAGCCTATGTCCAGTCTATATCTCATATGGAGTCTTTGCAACAAACTTGCTTAAAATATTTTTTAAAATATAACAAGCAGTCTCAAGTGCATAACCTCAAAAAGAGATTTGTAGACTTGTAAATTTCATTATGGACTGAACCATGTCCAACAAGGTTTGATTCCTTCTTTCAGGCACACCATTATGCTTTGGTGTTCTAGAAGGGATCCATTGAGAGAGAATTCTATTCTCTCCTAAATATATCAAAAATTTATTGTAAAGGTATTCACCTCCTTGGTCTGGCCAAAGAGTTTTAATACTCTTTTCAAGTTATTTTTCTATCTCATTATGATATTATTTGAACATTTCAAATGAATCAGATTTACTCTTCATAAGATAGATGTATCCATACCTAGATAGGTCATCAATAAATGTAATGAAGTAGTAATACCAATCTTTGGCACATGTATTCATAGGTCCATATACATCAGTATGTACTAGATCTAAAAGATCAATAGCCCGTTCATCCTTTTCAGTAAAAAGTGATTTGATCATCTTACCAAGAAGACAGGACTCACAGATAGTCAATGATATGCTCCTTGACTAATCTGTTGATCCTATTCTTATTTATATGACCAAGTCGGTAGTGCCAAAGATAGCATCGGTGACATTATCTAGTTTTGGGCATTTATTTGACGTGTACATTACACTAATAGGTTGTGATAAAAATAAATATCATTTCTTAATTATTCTTGCATTATTGTAATATCATTAATAATGATATTAGAATAATTTTCTTCTATTAGCAAACAATAACCATCCTGGACCAAAAGCCCAATAGATATTATATTCATCATAAAGGATGGATAATAGCGACAGTCACTTAAAATGATATTATTTGTTTTGAAAACAAGCTTTAGAGTTTCCAATATTAGAACTAGAACATTTCTTCTATCTCTAATATTCAGGAATCTATCATCATTCTTAAATTTTCTACCAATTTAAAGTCCATGCAATGAATTGCATATATGAACTGGACTTCCAATATCTAGTATCTAGGTAGATGTATTACAAATAGAGCAATTGCAAGGTATTATCATATAACAGCCTTGACCAATAATAATTTGCTGATTTCTCCTACTTAGCCTATCTGGGTCTAAAGGATAATTTCTCTTTGAGTTTGTCTGATTAGGGCCAACACTAGACTTCTTGAAATCAGGTCCTATAAGCTTGTCATTGTCTAACAGTGAACAAAGTGGACTTGCACTAGCCATTCTATTTAACTAAAAGAAAAATACAAGACCATATTAGTATTTAAATTATTTAATCCTAAAGAGTTGGACTTTAGTCTAATGATCCTCCCTTTATTTTTATGAATTTGTAGCCTCTACCTCCAATTTGAGGAATTACACTAACTCCTTAGTGGATACTGAAATCCACATAGACTACAAATGGGCTCGAAAAAAATTCTGGCCAATCTGTGTGCATCTATAGATAGGTTCACAACTAATTATTTCTTCAAATAATTTTTAATAATTTGATATTAGCTTCAGAAGCTAATTCAGTAGGCTATGGCCTCCACTAAAAAGGTTTGGTTAGGTCCAACTATTAACATGATTGAGTTCGGCGCATCAAAAGAATGAAGACCAAGCTTGAGGAAAGCTCTGGCCAATCTGATCATCATTCAGAGAGTGTGACATAATTATTATTTGATGGATAGTAATTCTAATATCTAAATGAACACTAGGTACCTCCATTGTCCACCTAGAAAATTGAACTTATTACCATTCACCTTAATGGGAGGCTATGACTTAGTTATCCTCATAATTTTATTATTTTTAAGGATCTAATAATTTAGAAAATTTAGGTTACATGTGATTTAAGGATAAAGAAGATATAGACTAAGTTACTCCTATTGACTTCATCAAGTCAAATCCTCCCACTGACTTCATCAAGTCAATAGATGAGGACTAGGATCAAATTCAGTCCATGGGCACCTAATTCAGTCTTACTAATTGAAATCAATCAAACTAATTTTTAATTAACATGGGTCAGCTCGAATCACCAAGTAATTTAATCAAATCCAATCGACCATGTCGTCTAGGTAACTAAGATCAGTGGAAGGGATATACCATTAACTCGTCAAAGATCAAATCAGTGTGAGTAGCTCCTAATTAAAAATCACCGATCTAGACTGCCAAACTAAGACACCAATCAATTAATTTGATTCAATCTGATCGACCTAGTAATTTTGAGCTCGACCACTTAGCCATGAATCAAGTACATTTTAATCCTTATTAAAGACATGGATTTGTCCAACTACAACTATTGAAGTTGAACCTAGAGTGTTCTTAACCTAATCTAATTCAATATTTGGTTAGACTTGATCAATTACTCTAGTTAAGTCTATTTTTCAACTAACCTTAGGTCTAACTCAATTAATGGATCGAATTCATCTGACCCTTTAAGCCATAGTCTTATGCTTTTATCTTAGGATCTTTCATTCATAATTTTAGACCCTACTAGATAATACTTAATTCTTTTAATTAAGCTTTTGGACTGATGAATTTGAATTCAATATTTTAAAAATAATTTTTTAATTTTTAAAAAAAAATTTCTATTGTCTATTCAGTAAATAGGTTGACTCATTTCAAAAATAGGATGACTCATTTTATAAACAACAACCTATTGCTAGTTTCATAATAAGAAATCAAGCATAATAAAAATTAAATCATGAATCAACATTTTAGATCTAATCTAAACTCATTCATGTTTAACTTTTAATTTGAAATAATTTCAACAAAGTAAATTCCTTCACTGTTCATCTTGATGAATGAGTTCATGGTGGCACCCCTACCACCATAAGAGATCCCCATCGAATGGGAGGATATAGCTTTTAAACCATACATATCCCTTATGATCGAACGGCTTGATGGTTCATTCATCCTTGATTACTAAATTATCTAAATCTAAAATACATTATATATGCATGAATTCATATTCTAATTAACATATAAAGCATGCCATGTGACCTAGTGCTCTGATACCATTATTGGAATTAGTGCAAGGTTCTTGGCTTACTTTTCAAAAACTTTTTTAAATTAAATCATAGTGAAAGCTAAAATTAATCTAATATTAATTTTATGCATGCAATGATCACATCAAAATTCCTACACTAGGTTCTAGACATGCCTATATCTAATAGAAAAATTGAATGCACAAGATTAGTAAATCATATCTATTAATCTAGTTGTATTTACTATAGATGGTGTGGTGCTCCCAAGCCTTAGGAGGCCACGGGAGAAGCCAGGGCATTGGCTTCAAGGATTCTAGGATAGGTGTGTGTTGGAAAATATGTTCTGAAGCCAATCATCTAAGTTATAGATGATTGAAATTGGTATATAAATTATCAAATAATAATTATTATTTGACTTATTCATCATAAAATATCTAGCTTTCTTAAATGAACTCCAAAATTATGATGAAGTTCTTAGAACCACACTTAATCGATAAAGAAGAATTTATCGGATGGTTCTTAAAGTATTCATGATCAAATGATAAGTTATTAACTAGGACAACAACTTATCAAGTGAAGGTCTCTATATGTCATATGCGTTGGTTGTCCTCATAACCAAATGGTGTGGAGATACCAGTGTGGTATTCAAGTGAGATGTAGGAGTACATCTACACTAAACATGATCAATATAGCACTCTGCTGTCAAGAGTAGCTAGCTAAGGCCAATGGATATAAGCATTTTTTTGATCTGAGATCACCATGGTGACTTGCAAGTAACTCACTATATTTTGATGCCAAACTGCTTATATTTCTAATATATATTCAAAAAATTTTTGGATACAATCAAGTACTTACAAAGTTGGTGTGTGAGTCAAGATGAAAATGACCACTCCTGATTAACTTCAAGATGCAAACTTTGAAATACAATATCGATGACTTGTATGAGTATTGATAGCGTACTCGAAGTTACCTTGAGTATTATTAGTCAAGGGAATAAATTATATGATAACCATAGGCTAAGGTTCTAAGAATGTTGCCTTGCATACATTCGACCTATTCGGACGTCGGATACTATTGCTAGATGGTTATTTTGATTAGTACAAGAATTGATTTCTATGCTACTGACTTAGATTCAACCCTATGGGATCATACACATAAGAGATTGTAACCTGATCAGATGGTTGATCGATGATTTAGAATCGTTCTAAGGTCAAACAATCAATATGATTGTTGTTTGACCTAATGCAAGTATTATAGGAGGATCGATTAGCAATTAGATTGCTAATTAGCTTAATTTGATTGAGCAATCGGGCTGAGATCAAGTCTAATTTAATTATATTTAATTAGAGTTAGTTTGAATTTAATTGGATTAAGTCTAATTGGTTTGTTGGATAAGCTAATTATAAGGAAGAATAAGTCCTATTTCAATTAGGACTTGAGTGTACCTAATTTCTAATTTGATTAAAAATTAAATCAAATTTAAATTTGATTAAATCTAATTTAATTAGATTTCTAATTAAATTATGGTTATCTATTAGTTAGATTGACTTAGAACTATTTTGATTTAAATTCAAAAGTTTTTGACCTAGCCAAAATAGGAGAGTCCTAGTTAGACTAGGACTCCTCCATTCCTTGCACCACCTAAGAGCCCACGCCCACACATTTATGTCCAGATTTTTTACATGCATTATTCCATGCCTAAGAAGGTATTCCATGCCCTTTTTTCAGAAATTTTAGAATCAAATTTGACTTGGTCTAATTTGGAAAGTGGTTTGGATTTAAACTCCTCTTGATAAGAATTCTAGAATTCTAAAACTCCTTCTCTTTATGCCATAATATCCCATGTCCCAATATTTTTTGTCACCCAAGTTTTTTTTAGTTTTGTATGTGAGTTTCAAGTTTCTCATGCGTAAAATTAAGGAAGGGGTGTCCAAGAGTTGGACGCCCCATAGGAGTCCATAAATCCTTGTTTGGCTAGGTCTTTTTGTCCTAGTCTTCCTATTGTTATGTGACACCTCCTATTTGATAGGGAATGGGTGTGAAAACTCTAGGAAATTCTACAACAAAATAAATGAAAGAAAGGGAGAATGCATGGTGGTTTGGGGCGCCCATCTTCTTGGAGGAAAGCCTTTAATTATGACATCAAAAGTTGATGTCTTGTAGAGACAAGGGTAAGAGAGAAGATTGTCTTCTCTTTGAAGTTTTATTTCAAGTTTCTTTCTCATTCTTTTTGTATCAATTTTTCTATGAGAGAAATCTAAGAGAGAGAAGGAGAGGGCATGGAAGATGGATGCTTCAAATTATTGGAGCATCAGGATCTCTTTTAGACATGATTTGATCATGTCATGATGAGAAGAAAGAGAAGAGAAGATGGTCTTCTCTTAGGATTCTTCTAAGAAATCTTTCTTCTAAATTTTTGTATGATTTTTCTAAAAGAAAAATTAGAGAGTAAGATATCTAAAATATGAGAAAAATTTTAGAGGAGAATGTCTCCTCTTGTCCCGACATGGAGATATCTTCAGAACATCAACGATTGATATCCTGAAAGAGAGGATGTCTCTTCTCTTAGGACATTTTCTCAAGTTTTTATTTCTAATTTTTAGAAAATCTAAGGGTTGGATTTCTTTTTTAATCCTTCTCATGTTCTTTATCTATTAGAGTGTCTAAGAGATCCAAAAAATATTTTTTGATTAACCATCAGGAGGGATCTGTGAGAAGCTAGCACTTCGAGCGGATCTTCGTTTGATGAACCTCTGATCTGTATTGCAGCTTTGTGTGGATTACCTATAGAGGCTAGATGCATGTATGATTCTAAGTAACAAGGACAACAACCAAGCTGAACCATGATGTTCTTGATCCATACAAAGATAAGAGATCTGATCATTTACTAACCTAGATTCGATCTAGGATTTTCTAGAATAGTTCTAGATTTAGGTATTGATTTAATCAATACCAACTATCTTTGTATTAATTTTTTGATTTATGTTTGTATCATGACATGTTATAGATCCTAGATGTAGAATTTAGTAATTAGATCATATGCTTAATTAGATTAAATTGTTTAATCTATGTCTTCTGCTGCTTGTAAATTCAAAAAAATTTCAAAATGTATGCATGATAGCCTGCATGTTGTCCAACAATGGTATCAGAGCATCTAGGTTCTTTTATGATATGATCAAGTTTGCATTAGAACACATCTAAAAATAAAATATTAAAGATCGCACATTCTAATATAAGGTTGTCCTGTCGTAAGGTTAACCCCTTACAATGAAAGGTTGTCCTAGTATGTACTGATCTAATTTTTATGAATCATGAATAAGTTAGATATGATCTAAATAATTTTATAATTTATTTTTTAATTTTAAATTTAAAATTAAATAGATATTAAATCTATTTTAGATTATTTAGATTAGATCTAAATAATATCGGATTGGACATACTGATTATAAGGTTGTCTTGCTGTAATATTTACCCCTTACAGTGGAGAGGTTATCCTAATATGTATCATAAATAAGTTAGATAATATCTAAAATAATTTATAATTTATTTTTAGATTTTAAATTTAATATTTATTAATTTATGATTAGATTTTGATTATTTAGATATGATCTGAATAATATGTGTTTCATGTCTAGATCTAGTTCCTTAATACATATGCTTGATATGTAGCTTTATTTTGAATCTAGTTTGAATATGTATGACATATTTGATTTGTGAAACTTAAATTGTGAACTTACTTTCGTAAAATCCTAGATTCAAAATCCTAGGACATGATCTAAACAGTGAAACAAATCAAATCTAAAACCATGAATTGAATTGAATTTGATTCAATGTAAATTATTTACATGACTTGAAAATGTTTCAAATGATTAAATCAGAAACTAGTTCTAAGGCTCCAAACCCCAATCCATCAGCCTTGAACTTAATTAAGAATTAAGTGATTATTTAGGATTTAGGTTTGTGATTTGAAGATCCTAAGACAATTTCATAAAACATTGGTTAAAGGATTATGGGTTAACTTTAATCAGGTCCTTAACTGAGTTAGACTTAGGATTAGATTAAATATGAACTTAATTAAGAAATTGATCAAACCTAATTAATAGTTAATTAGGATTAGGTCATTTCTTTTTTATAGATCAATTCAATAGTTGTAGTTGATCAAAGTCTATACATCTAATAAATAGACACTGATCATGGCTCAGTAGTCGAGCCTGAGTCTTTAGATAGATCAAATCAAAACTAATAAACCGATTGGTGTCTAAGATAAGTCTGGCATTTTTAGACCAATGATTTTTAATTGGGAGCCTGCTTACCTAGCCATTTTAGCAAACCCTCCCACCGATCTTACTTACCTAGCTAATGCGGTTAATCAGATCTTGATTAGGTTGCTCATTGATTCATGCTAACCCATGTCACATAAAAATTCAATGAGACTAATTTTATTCAGTGAGACTGATCTAGGTGCCCATAGATCCAAATTGATCCTAGTCCTCATAAATGACTTGAGACATCAGTGGGAGGATTTGACTTGGTGAAGTCAGTAGGAGCAAATTAGTCCATGTCTTCTCTATCCTTAAATCACATCAAAATTATAAATCTTCTAAAATTATTAGGTCCTTAAAATGATAAAGTTATAGAGATAACTAAGTCATAGCCTCTCATTAAGTTGGATGATAATGGATCCATTAATTCAATAATTATTGGGGGCCCAAAGGCTTGGTGCTTATTGATTAATGGAATTATCATTCATAATATGATAACTTGGACGTGTGTCTCTAATGATGGTTAGGTTGATCAACCAAAATTGGACTTAATCATTTATTGGTTAGATGTACCAAGTATGATCATATTAATTGTTGGACCTAACCGGATCCTTGTAGTAGAGGCCAAAGCCTACTGATTAGATTTTTAGGATAAAATTAAATTACTAAAAATTATTTAGAAAAATAATTGGTTAAAGAACCTACCTATAGATGTATATAGGTTGACCGACCAAAGTCAGGCTTGTGTGCAGTCTATGTGGATTCTAGTACCTACTAGAAAATTAAAATAATTTTTCAAATTGGAGGTAGAGGCTACCAATTCATACAACATAGTAGGAGAATCTTTAGACTAAAGTCCAAGTTTTTAGGCTTAAAATAATTCATATACATTAGGTCTATGTTCTCTTTTCTCACAGAATAAGGCTAAACCCTAATTGCTTTAATCACTGTCAAATAGTGATGACTTATGGGATTCAACTTTGATAATTAGTATCGAAAGTTAAATTTGGTTCAGCAGCATGAAAGGATTTATGTTGGGACTTATAAGTCCAGTCAAAACAAAAAGGTCTGAGACTAACTAGATTTAGGCAGAGTGCTTCTATTGTAAGGAGTAGTATCATAGGGAGGAGAATTGTCTTGCTTCCCTTAATCTCAATAGACTGAACAAGAGAAAGGAGCAAGACTTGCTCATCAAGGATGTTATATGATAATACTTTAAAATTTTTTTATTTAAGATTCTACTACCTAGGTATTGGATATCGATAGTCCTATGCACTTTGTTGCAAGGACTACAGATAAGTGAAATATTTTGAAAATGGTGAGAAATACCTAAATATTGGGGATGAAAGTTTTGTTCTGATCCTAACTTTAGGAATTATTGAGCATGTTTTCAAATATTATCATTTTGAGTGATTGTCACTAATGTCTATTGTTTATAATAAATGTGATCTCTATTGGCCTTTTGGCTAGAGATGGTTATCATTTATCTATAAAGAGAGATTATTATGATATCATTATAAATGCTATTACAATAATACATGGACAATAAAGAAATGACATATACACAGTACAAATATACACATTGAATAAATACTCAAGTTAGATAATGTCAAGGATATTAATATTTTATTATAGATGACCTATCTAAGTATGAGTGCATCTAGCTTAAATCATTTAAAATATTCAAATAATTTAATAATAAAATAAAAAAATAAACTAAAAAATGTATTAAAACTCTTCAATCAGATCAAAGAGATGAATACTTATCCAGTAAGTTTTTGACATATCTAGAAGAGAATAGGATTCTCTCATAGTAGACTCCTTTCAGAACATGGTGTATCGGAAAGAAGAAGTTGAACTTTATTAGACATAGTTTGATCTATAATGGGGTTTACTAGTCGGCCTGTTTTAGGGTTAAACACTTGAGACTACTCATTTTACTCTGAAAATATTCCAAGTAAATCTATCACAAAGGCTCCATATGAGATATGGATCGAACATAGGCCAAGATTCTCTCACCTTCAGGTTTGGGGTTGATCGGCCTATGTCAAAGATTTGCATACAGATAAACTTGGATCTTGATCCATAGGTGTTTAAGGGTTATTAGTTCTACCATGTTGAAGAACATAAGAAGTTCATCAATATTAAGGCATTCTTTTTGGAAAAGAAGTTTCTGAGGAAAAAAATTGATGCTTGTAAAGTTGAATTTGGAAAGTTCGACTAGTAGAAAGAACTGACATAATCTAGTAAATCTATAGAACTAGATTTGATTAGATCAAACCTGGAGCCTATTATTTTGGCACCATTAAGGAGATTTGGTAGAGCACTGTATTAAATGGATAGATACTTCGATATCTAGATTCGAGATGGGGATCCTACTGAGCTCGATGAGAACAACGAGGATCCGATCACCTATATGAATGCTATGAAGTGGTTTGACTCTAAAAAGTGGCTTGGAGCCATTAAATCTAAATTGGAGTCCATAAAAATCAATAGTGTATGGACACTAGTTGATTCACCTAAAGGGATAAAACCCATTGGATGTGAATGGATTTTCAAAGGATCCGAGTAGCGTAGATAAGAAGGTAGAGACCTATTGATGCAGAAATCCATCTCGAGGTCAGATCGCTGGAGTTGCATGATGGTGGTGAGTCAATGACAATAGGACGAAGGTGATTGTACCTACAAGAGAAGTGCTTGATTAGAGTTGGCTTCAGCGGGGACCCTCCAACACTCAAGTCAGTTTTTCATTTAACAGAGGAAAGAAGATGAGCGTTTGGGAGAGAAGAGTTGTGTATCTTGGGATCCCTCTTTTTTTTCTTTTATAGAAGGATCTGGAGTTTGTTAGGATGGATTGTAGGTTGTTAGTCATGGAAGATCAGTGGATTGTCAAAGATATTTTGTTTTCCCACTAGAATATTCTCAGAAATCATGTCAAGTATTATCCTCTTATGGCACGTAGAGAAAAAATTGACAACCTCGAAGAGTTCATCCTAGAGGAGTTCATCCTGAAGGAGTTCATCTTGGAGGAGCTCATCCTGGGAGAGCCCGCCTTGGAGGAGTTCGTCTTGGAAGAGTTTGTCCTGGAGGAGTTCATCATGGAGAAGCTTCAAGTTTGGCCTGAGATAGGAACTCAGTCTCAGTTTTCTGAAGACCTCCAATCAGCCCATATTGTGACTGGCTTCTATCTCTTGATGAACTCAAGTTCGACCTTAAATAGGACCTTGACTATAGCCTTTCGAAGACCTTTAATCAGCCTTCATCGTGACTTTGGCTTCCATCTTTTGATAACTTCAAGCTCAGCTTAAGATGGGACCTCGATCTCAGCCTTCAATTATCTTTAATTCAGCCTTCTGAAGATCTTGGCTCTCTTCTTTTGATAACTTCAAGCTCGACCTAAGATGGAACCTCGGCCTCAGCCTTCAATGGCCTTCAACTAACCTATATTATGACCTTGACTTCCCTCCTTTGATGATATCAAGCTCGACTTGACTTAGAATCTCGGCCACAGCCTTCTGAAGATCTTCAATCAACCTACATTTTCATGTCTTCGGTAGGTATAAAAGTCCCCCAACAATAGCCCCCCTACTTTCGAGTCTGAGCCTTGGTTTAGATGAAGGGAGTATACTAAATCGAACTTGCCAAAGACATGTCCTTTTTTGTTATTTAAACATAGAGTCTTCAAGTTTTAAAACTGACTTGAGCATCGGAGGATTCCTGTCGGAGCCAACTCCAGTCGAGAATTTTTTTTGCAGGTATGGCCACCTCCGTCCTGTCGCCACCGACTCACCGCCGTTGCATAACTCCAACGATCCAACCTCGAGATGAATTTCTATGTCAATAGATGGTGCTAGAGGAAGGATCTTTGAGCCCGTTTTGGGAGGAAATGAGCGTCTAGCGAGAGAAGCTCCATCGTGCTACTCCAATAATGATAATAATGATGGGATTCAGCATCCATCTTCAAACTCTCCCACTCAGGCCTGAACTGGGGGGCTTCGAATGAGGAAGAAATTTTAATCAGAGAAAAAGATCCAAGGAAGGAGACCATGACAAGGATGATCTGAACTAGAAAAAATGCCATAAGATCCAAATAAGAAATATAATTATGCAAATCTCTTTTTAGTCATACTATATTCTTGATTTTTCATCCATTCTCCTGAGTTCTAGGTAGAATCAAATATTAGAAAGGAGAAATCTTCATTCACACTACAATATACTAGGCAAAATAAAAGCAACCTCTGAAATCCAAAATGAAATGGAGAGACTGAGGTCCTGAGAGAGAGAGAAAAAATGAAGTGGTATTATAAAAAATTAGAGGAGAACAAAGAAAGATTTTTCTGGATTGGCTGTCACTTTGGTATCCTACTATTATACTTATTACATCTTCATTCGAGACTATAATATCATTTCTATTCGTTACTCCCATGGGTCACAAATTTTATCTATTTGGATCAAATTAGAGCTATATTTTTCAAGTTAAGGGATGTGCCATTTTCTTAGATACTATTGCAACTATTTATTATTTTTCATACGTTGCTCTGTTAAATGGGATATGTAGATCCAAAAACTCAACTACTATTGTGCACCATCTGGATAGTGGATCGTCCTCATCAACTAACTAGAAGTTTTATGGCTCTTCTTCAAATGTCGTATATTCATATTGACGATCGATGTTTTATTGCTACATAGTACTCACAAGTTGGATTTATTATTGGAACTATACATGCTATTAATTTTGTTTGATCTCTTATTACCACAAGTGGTTTCCACTTAGTCGTATTTAACACCAGAATCCTATATGCTTTTAATGTTACTCCAATTCTCACTATATGCAACCGCATTTGGCTCTTCTCGATTTTGACTTTTAGAAGGAAGAAAGAGGGGAGCGAACGATGTCCGTAGGCCTCTTCCCAGCCCAGGCGACCCAACTAGCCGATGTTCTTCTCGTACATGCATTCTGCCAATCTCCCTAATGATCCCAAGCGATGCCGACTTCAAAAAAATAAAAGGAAGAAAAAAAGAATTAGAGAAAATAGAAGGTGGGGCAGGGTCAGCATCCTTCCCTCTCACGACCTCCCTGCATCCGACCTTCTCTCTCGGGATCTCAGCAGCTATGACCTCCTTCTCCCTCACGATCCTAGCGGCACCAGAGTCTCCCATCGTGATCTTAGGCGGCACCAACCTCCTCCCACAAAAGAAGAAGGAGGGGGAAGAAGCAACCGATGCCTTTTCGATTGATCTCCCCTCTCCCATGCGTTCGCGCGTGTTCGGCTGACCTCCCCCATGCTCCAGGCATGGCTGCGACAGTGCCAGTGACCTCCGACTGATCTTCATTCTTCCCCGTGTAACGGCTCCAGCGGATCCCCTCCCCATGCGATGACCTTCCCACGATCCTGGATGTTGATGACCTCCTCTCTCATGCTTTCAGGCACATCCTGTTAGATATGTATGCCCTATAAGCCAGAATTGGCTGACACTTATTATACACTTCTAAGGGCAAAATTATAATTTTGACTATAAATAATAAAATAGATTATTTTCTATCACAATGTGTATTTAGTGTTTGTGATACATCCTTTGAGTTAATGGCAATGATAATTCTTATTTTCAAGAGTTAAAAATTTAAAACATGAATTTTCATTATTAACTCATAAAATGCTTTCGATCGTAGGATCATCATGAGGATGGTGACTAATCCAAAAGATTAATGTACAATCACTTCTTTATAGTAGATGAGTCTTGAGTCTATGGTGTAGAGACACCGAAGCAAGAGTACAGATACTTATTAGAGAACGAGGGTACTGAGCGTGACCACCTCGAGTAGTCATTAGGAAGTCTACCTTCTTGTCGATGACTAGCTCGAAGCTATAGTGGTGTGTCTGGTTCTCTGATCCGAGGTGCATCGACAGTTCACCTTGAGGGTGTTATAGTTTGACTACACCATGACTCAGTCTTCTAGCCATTCGAAATCCTGAGGTGTATATTGGCTAGAGCATGTTCATTGCAGAAATTAGATTGCACCAAGAGGGAATCTATCTACCTCGGTAGATGAGGAGCAGCCCTATGATGATCATGAGAATCAAGTCCATAAGCCAGTGGCCATGGCAGAGTGAAATGATAGAAAGAGTTTCTATTAAGATTTTCACATCAGACTTGAATTGAATGATTAATTCATATGATGGAAATTAGGATTTGACGAGCTCACCTTAACCCTAATCCAATCGAAGCTCAAGATAGAAAAACTTAATCACACAGGTAACTATACCAAGAGGTTCATTTTCAGTTCTGATGGATTGCCACTATATACTGCTAGGTGTCACTGATAGATTTTGAGAGCAATTAGAATGATTTGGATGATCGATCATTCTAGTTGTTTGAATCAGAAAAGTTTTGATCCATCGAAAGGTATTTCAATGGTGTCGATGATAGAGATCGTAACATATCTCATTACCATACAGAGCTGAACCTAACTGGATCATACAAACAAGAATTTGGATCTAAATATCATCAATTGAATTAACCTAGTTTAATTGATTTGAATTAGATTCAATTAGGTTCAAGAAAATCATGCTAGCACACGATTGAGCCTAATGTTTGCTTTCAATAATCATCAAAAGTTGTCTCGACTGAGTCAAATATGTTTGGAATAACTCAGATATCTTTACTTGATCTGACTAGAGCTTGTCTAGATCAAAAAAGGATTGTCTTAATTTATGACATAAATTTGAGACAACACATGTCATTTTTCATCACCTACTAATTTTTGTCTTTTGACTTTGGTCGAACGTTGACTTTTGACATTTAGACATCTGCCCATGTGTCATGCATCCATAGGAGAGAGATTTGACCACTTGTCCTCCTGCTAGAAAGAGGAAAGGAGGGGGTGCATGCATAGGGAGGCATGCACCCAAGGACAATGATGCCTGAAATTTCATACAGATGGGACTCCAGGTTGCTTCATGGTATCAAACAAGGTGGCACCAAAGACTCTACTTTGACCAGTCTTGGTGCCACCTAAGGATGTTTGAGAGGGACTCTCATCTGATTGGATCAGGTGATGTCATCCCACTAATTAGATTTAGATCTGATTGTACGTAGAGACGTGATCGGCCTGGATGATGTGGCACTGCATGGCACAGTAGGATCTATATAAATCCTATCTACGCCTAAGTTTGAGAGACTTCTCCCCTTACCCATGCCACATAGCCTTCTCTCCTCTCCTCCATGCCTATCTCTAATCCTCTCTCTCCTCTCCATGCCCTAGAGGCCTTGGGCTCAAGTTTGGTGCGATCTAGACAAGAGAAAGGCAATAAGAAAGGAAGAAGGCAGCACTGCTACAAGAGACGACATCGGATCTTCAAAAATTATTTTGAAGATCTTCACGATCAGATCTAGATCTGATCTTTGGAGGAAAGATTAAGAAAGAGAAGTTCTCTAGATTCAACCTAAGTGGATATCGATAGAAGACAGGCAATTGAGTGGCTGCATCCAGAACCTCAGACAATCAGTAGGATCATCATAGGGTAATAAGATTACCCAAGAACAAGATATAAATTAAATCTAATTTATTTTATTTTATTTTATCAGATTTATTAAATTAGATCTAAAAAATATTAAATATGACTTAGATCTAAGAAAAAAATTTTTGAAATATTTTTCTTGGTCAAATCAAATCTGAATGAACCTGACCAGAAAAATAGGATTTTTTCTTCAACTGGTATCAGATCCAGGTTCCCATAAATAATTTAGATATAATTTTAATTTATTTTTAATTTAATAATTAGATGATTTTAGATATCACATAAGATGTGATTAGATCTAAAATTAGAAAAATTAAAAATTAAATAATTTAGATCTAAGTTGCACAAGATGCATGACTAGTTGTAGAATAGAATTATTCTATGTATAGTCTTGCATGATCATTATTTAATTTGATTAAGTTATAATTTTTAGATTTATTTATTTACTATTTTTTGATGTTATAAATATTATAATAAGATCTAAAAAATAGAAAATAAAATTATTTAATTTTTAGTTCATATGAGATATGATGAATGCATGTTTAGACTAGTTGTAGAATAGTTCTACATAATTATCTAGAATAGAATTTATTTTGATATGATCAATTTAAATTTAATTTTTTAGATGATTATGAGATAATTTAGATCTAAAAATATACATGATATGATACATGAGATGTATGCAAAATGTGTTTATAGTTAGATCAATTTTTATATATGAGATATATGATGTAGATCTAACTAGTTTTGTAGTTTTCATATTTCTGATTAAGGCATTTTTCTTGGCCATCCGGTCAAAAAAATAAAGTAGGATTTAAATGCCCTCTCCTTCCATTCGATGGGGTGTTCTTATGATATGTAGGGGTGCTTTGCATTCGTCCTTAATCAGAAACTCAAAAACTTATTTTCTGCAAAATCCTAGATCCTGAAACCCTAGAATTTTATTTACATATTTTATTTGTGAATCCTAAACTTAATTAAGAATTAAGATTATAAAATATATTAAGTCTAAAAATTAAAAATTTTTAGATTTAAGATATATTCATAAGATTGGGTTCGGGCTAGGGTAGCTCAATTAGGTCTAAGTGGTTGATCAAACTAAATCAAGAGTTGGTTAGATGGGATTAAGAGTGCTTAAATTGACCAGCCTAATAGGATTAAGTTTGGGTCAAGATCGAGTCACGTGAGTGATCGATCAAGCTAAGACCTAATTAGGCTCAGTGGTTAGAGTCTGGATTGTAGGCTAATCTGATTAGTTCTGGCTCAACAATTTGGTGTCTAAGGTAAGTCTGGCAGATACGATCGACTGGTTTTTAATTAGAAGCTACTCAACTCGAATGCATTCTTGTCGAGTTAATGGCATATCCCTTCCATCGATCTCATTTACCTAACTATATTTGTTGGCTCAGTCCTGATCTGAGGTGGCCAATAATTCGAGCTAACCCATGCCACTAGGTTAGTCATAATGGTTATGACTACGTCAAGTCTATTTTAATGAGATCTAAATCAAATCTTCCTAAGAAAAGATTAAGTCTAAGATCTTCCACTATTGTAGATGTGCGGACCCTTTTCGAAGTTGATTGTTCTCAACTGGTTACGATGGTTCAGTTGCACCGAAAAGATGCAATCATGTCTATTAGGCATTGTATGCTACGATCTGGAGGATGGATTGGGCTCAATATTTCGGATACGATGAGAGACTCAATTAAGAATTCAATCTGTGCAAATGGTGGGTCTGACTTGACTAAGGAGCAGATCAATATTTTGGGCATGACGAGATTCATGAATTAGAGATCAAGTTTGGGTGTACCATGATTAGAGAATCATTGAACAAGAGTTGTTTACCCATTGGCTAACCCATCACCAATAACTGTTAGGTGAGGTGATGAGTCAGTTGGTGGAACCGCACCATCCACTAGAAATCATTAATCGTGGAGACTTATGTATCTCTACAAAGAGAGTGTAGGGATCTGAGAAAATAGTGGAAGCTAATTTGTTTAAAAATAAAACTCCTAAACAAATTGGTTAAGTCTTAATTATAATATCTAAGTAGAAAGTTTAACTCTCTATAGAAAAATGTCTGCGTCTAATCCACTAGCACGTATCCTGGACACCCATAGACTGATCGGATTCAATTATAAGGATTGGCTCCAAAACTTCAAAATTATTTTAGGTTTCAAGAAGTTAACTCATATATTGGACCAGAACCCTCCCACCTTATCAGCTCGTCCATCCGCTGAATAGAGAGCGTCTCTTAATAAGTGGATGGATGAAGATAACAAGGCCAGATACTACATGTTGGGCTTAATGTCTGATGAGCTTCAGCGCCAATATAAAGATATCAGAACTGTCCACTAAATGTTGGCTTACCTATAAGAGATGTTTGGTGAACAGAGTCACACAACCAAGTATCACATCACTAAATAACTATTCAAGGCTAAAATGTGTGATGGGCAGTCAGTCCAAGATCATTGTCTGATAATGATCAAGGACTTGGAAGAGCTTGAAAAGCTCAGAGTGAAGTTGGATCAAGATCTGCAGAATGATATAATTCTATAATCCTTGACTGATGCATATAGATAGTTCATCATGAACCACCATATGCATAAACTTCAAAATTCTCTGGCCGAGCTTATGAACATGCTGGTTACTACTGAGCTTTCTATGAAAAGTTCTAAAGGCTCAGTGCTTGCTATGGAATGGACTTCTTCCAAGAGAAAGTCTTTTGGAAAGAAGAAGTCTGTGAAAAGGCAAAAGATGGAAGGAGGAAAGAAGAAAAAGGCAGAGCTGAAGAAGAAGGCTGCTGACAAAGAAAAGTATTTCTATTACAACACTAACATCCACTAGAAGCGAAACTGTCCTACTTACCTAGCCATCCTGAAGAATAAGGAGGCAGGTCCTTCTAGAGGTATGCTCGTTATTGAGTCTAACCTTATGATTTTTTCTACATCCAGTTGGGTGCTTGACTCTAGTTCTAGTGCTCATTTGTGCACTTCCATGCAAGGTCTTAAGGATAATAAGAGGCTGAGGGATGGTGAGATGATCCTACGCATCGAAAATGGAGTAAAAATTACTGCTATGGCCATGGGAACATACCCTTTTCGACTACCATCTGGTTTAGACTTAGTATTAAAGGATTGTTATTATGTGCCTGCAGCAAGCATGAATTTGATTTCTGTTTCATGCTTAGCACTAGAAGGCTATGTAATTAGTTTTCTTAAACCATTGTAATATTCTTTATGAAAAAAATAAAATTACAAATGGTTTTCTTATTAATGATCTTTATCAGTTACATATAGATGTATCTATTTTTAATATTGAGCAAAATGTGAATGCCATAAGAACAAAATGACCTAGGGATAGTCCAAATGATAGGTATCTATGGCACCTAAGACTAGGTCATATAGCAGAAGATAGGGTTAACAAATTGGAGAAAATCGGGCTATTAAGTCCATTGACTTTCGAGTCATATCCAATTTGTGAATTTTGTTTTCATGGCAAAATGACAAGCTTCCTTTTGCATGACATGGGGAAAGGGTCACGGATCTTTTTGCCTTAGTACATACTAATGTGTGCGGTCCATTTGATGTGCCGGCTAGAGGCAACTTTGTCTACTTCATAATCTTTATCAATGATTTATCTCGGTATGGGTATCTGTATCTTATGAGACACAAGTTTGAAGCTTTTGAAAAGTTCAAGGAATTCAGACATGAATAGAAAAGCAAACTGAAAGACCCATTAAGGTTCTTCGATCAGATTGAGGAGGTGAATACCTTAGTCGGAAATTCCTTGACTATGTCAAGCATAATGGCATAATCTCTCAATGGAATCCATCTGGAATACCTTAACTCAACGGAGCTTTAGAACGGAGGAACCGGATCCTATTAGATATGGTCTGATCCATGATGAGCTTCACAGATCTTTCTAATTTTTTTTGGGGACATAGTTTGTTAACTGCAATATACTTACTGAATAGGGTTTCTTCTAAAATTATTTCTACCATACCATATGAGATATGACATGGTATGAAACCAAGTCTGAGTCATCTCAGAATTTGGGATTGTCTGGCTCATGTCAAAAGACAACAAGTGGACAAGTTAGACTTCAGATCCTTTAGAGCTCGATTTATAGGATATCCTAAAGAGTCATTAGGATATTATTTCTATATTTCAAAAAATCATAATATGATTGTGAGTCGACATGCCATCTTTCTTGAAAAATAGTTTATTTAAGGTGGCGGCATTGAAAAGCAGATCAAGCTCGAGGAGAAAGTCTCATAAGAGCAACGAGCTAAGGACCAAATGGAACCAAATCAGGTTGAGCCAATACAATCACTACCTCCTCCACCTCGTAGATCGAAAAGAGTTTTTCGTCCTCCTGAGAGGTACTTAGGTACTATTTCAGAGAAAGTAGAGAAAATGTTCCTCGTAGGTAATAGAGTTCATGGTGATGATCCCAAAACCTATGATGAGGTGATATCAGATATCGACTATGAGAAATGGTTAGAGGCAATGAAGTCAGAAATTGACTCGATGCACTCAAACCAAGTCTGGACCTTGGTAGATCTACTAGAAGGTATAGTACCTATTGGGTGTAAATGAATCTATAAGAGAAAGATTGGTGCAGATAGAAATGTAGAGACATTCAAAGCTAGATTAGTGGCAAAATGGTATAGTCAACGTGAAGACATTGACTATCAGAATATCTTTTCGCTAGTAGCTATGCTAAAATCCATCCGTACATTACTTGCTATTGCAACCTATTTCGATTATGAAATATGAAAAATGAACGTGAAAATGGCATTCTTAAATGGATACCTTAAGGAAGATATCTATATGAAACAGCCGCTAGGTTTCACATCTAGTGATACTGATCACAAAGTATGCAAGCTGCAAAGGTCCATATATGGACTTAAGCAAGCATCTTGGAGCTGAAATACTCATTTTAATGATGTGATCAAATTGTTTGATTTCATAAAAAATAAGGAGAAACCATGTATCTTCAAAAAGATCAGTGGGAGCACTATTATCTTTCTCGTATTGTACGTAGATGACATCCTCCTTATTGGGAATGATATTTCCTTGTTGACCATAGTTAAAATGTGGTTATCCAAAGAATTCTCCATGAAAGACCTAGGAGAAGCATCCTTTATTCTAAAAATTAAGGTCTATAGAGATAGACCAAATAGGATGCTAGGACTTTCATAAAAGATATATATAGAGGAAGTGCTAAAGAGGTTTAGCATGGAAAACTCCAAGAGGAGTTTGGTACCCTTCAGGCATGGCATTCATCTTTCCAAGAAGATGTGTCCTAGCACACCTAAGGAGTAGAGCGCATGAGCAAGATCCCTTATGCTTCAGCAATAGGGAGCCTCATGTATGCCATGTTATGTACACGACTTGATATAGCCCATGCTGTGAGTGTCACGAGCAGATATCAGTCGAATCCAGATAAAGAACACTGGACTTCTATGAAATGTATCCTTAAGTACTTAAGAAGAACTAAGGATATGTTGTTCATTTTTGATAATGGAGAAATCCATATCTAGGGGTATACAGACTTGGATTTTATGTCCGATGTAGATGATCGAAAGTCGATATCTGAGAGTTTGTTTGTGCGTAATGGTGGTGCTATTAGTTGGAAGAGTTTCAAGTAGATAGTGATAGCAGATTTTATCATGAAAGTAAAGTATATCATTGCGTCAGAAGCTGTGAAGGAGGCATTCTGGTATAAGAAGTTTACCATAGAAATTGGAGTGATGCCATCAGATGCCATTCCTCTATACTTCGATAATAATGGCGCCATAGCTCTTGCTAAGGAGTCGAGGTCTCATCAGAAATCCAAGCACATCAAGCAGTGATACCACCTCATCCGCAATTACCTCGAGAAAGGTTACGTCGAGGTCAAGAGAGTCGACTCCAAAGAAAATGTGGCAAACCCACTTACAAAGCCATTGGGCCAGCAGAAGATCGAAGCCCACCTTGAGAAGATGGGACTTAGAATTGTAGCCAATTGACTTTAGGTCAAGTGAGAGTTTGTTAGATATGTGTGCCCCAGAAGCCAAAATTGGCTGACACTTGTTATACACTTCTAAGAGCAAAATTATAATTTTAACTATAAATAATAAAATAGATTATTTTCTATCATAATGTGTATTTATTGCCTGCGATACATTCCTTAAGTTAATGGTAATGATAATTCTTATTTTCAAGAGTTGAAAATTTAAGACATGAATTTTCATTATTAACTCATAAAATGCTTCCGACCGTAGGATCATCATGAGGATGGTGATTGATCCAGAAGGTTGGTGTACAATCGCTTCTTTATAGTAGATGAGTCTTAAGTCTACAGTGTAGAGACATTGAAGTGAGAGTACAAGTACTCGTTAGAGAATGAGGGTACTGAGCGTGACCACCTCGAGCAGTCATTAGGAAGTCTATCTTCTTATCGATGACTAGCTCAAAGCTGCAATGGTGTGTCTGGTTCATTAATCTGAGATGCATCGATAGTTTATCTTGAGGGTGTTATAGTTTGACTACACCATGACTCGGTCTTCTAGCCATTCGGAATCCTGAGGTGTATGTTGACTATAGCATGTTCATTGTAGAAATTAGAATGCACCAAGACGGAATCTATCTACCTCAATAGATGAGGAGCAGCCCTATGATGATCATGAGAATCGAGTCCATAAGCCCATGGCCATGGCAGAGTGAAATGATAGAATGAGTTTCTATTAAAGTTTTCACATCGGACTTGAATCGAATGATTAATTCATATGATGGAAATTAGGGTTTGATGAGTTCACCTTAACCCTAATTCGATCGGGGCTCAAGATGGAAGAACTTAATCACATAGGTAGCTGCATCAAAAGGTTCATTTTCAATTTTGATAGATTGCCACCATATACTGCTAGGTGTCATTGGCGGATTTTGAGAGCAATTAGAATGATTTGGATGATCGATCATTCTAGTTGTCTGAATCAGAAAAGTTCTGATCCATCGAAAGGTGTTTCGATGATGTCGATGATAGAGATCACAACATATCTCATTACCATATAGAATTAAATCTAACTGGGTCAAACAAACAAGAATTTGAATCTGGATATCATTAATTGAACTAACCCAGTTCAATTAATTTGAATTAGATTCAATTAGGTTCAAGAAAATCGTGCTAGCACACGATTGAGCCTAATATTCTTCTTCAATAATCATCAAAAGTTGTCTCAAATGAGCTAAATATATTTGGACTAACTCAGGCACCTTTACTTGATCTGACTGGAGCTTGTCTATATCAGAAAAGGGTTGTCTTAATTTATGAGATAAATTTGAGACAATACCTGCCATTCTCCATCACCTGCTAATTTTTATCTTTTGACTTTGGTCAAATGTTGACCTTTGACACTTAGACATCTGCTCATGTATCATGCACCCATAGGTGAGAGATTTCACTTCTTGTCCCCCTACTAGAAAGAGAAAAGGAGAGGGTGCATGCCTAGGGAGGCGTGTGCCAAAGGATAATGATGCCTGGAGTCCCATACAAATAGGACTCCAGGTTGCTTCATGGTATCAAACAAGGTGGCGCCAAAGACTCTACTTTGACCAGTCTTGGTGCCACCTAAGAATGTTTGAGAGGGGCTTTCATCTGATTGGATCAGGTGATGTCATCCCATCAATCAGATTTAGATCTGATTGCATGTCGAGATGTGATTGGCCGTGATGATGTGGCACTACATGGCACAACAGGGTCTATATAAACCTTGTCTGCACCTTGGTTGAGAGAATTCTCCCCTTGCCCATGCCACATAGCCTTCTCCCCTCTCCTCCATGCCTACCTCTGATCCTCTCTCTCCTCTCCATGTCTAAGAGGCCTTGGGCTCAAGTTTGGTGCGATCCAGGTAAGAGAAAGGCAACAAGAAAGGAAGAAGGCAGCACTGCTATAAGAGACAACATCGGATCTTCAAAAATTATTTTGAAGATTTTCAAGATCAAATCCAGATTTGATCTTTCGAGAAAAGATTAAGAAGGAGAAGATCTCCAGATCTTGTCCAAGTGGATACCGGTAGAGGTCAGACGATTGCGTGACTGCATCCAAAACCTCAGGTAATCAATAGGATCATCATAGGATAATAAGATTACCCAAGAACAACGTATAAATTAAATATGATTTAATTTAATTTAATTTATTAAATCCATCAAATCAGATATGAAAAGTATCAAATCTGATTTAGATCTAAGAAAAAAAATTTTAAAATATTTTTCTTGGTCAAATCGGATCTGAACGAACTTGATCCGAGAAATAGGATTTTTCCTTCACTTCCCATGATGGCAAGGCCTCTCTCTAGCCCCTGCGACTTCGGCTAGCCTACCTCGCACCCATTGTGTGACTGTATGGTCTTCCCTATGTCTGTCGCAACCGTCCGACCAACCTTCTCCAACCCGTGGCATCCCTCCGACCTCCTCCGAACCCATGGGACCCTCTGGTTGCCTCCTCTCGGATGTGCTAATCCACTGCACTATTCAATCGAAAGCAAGGAAAGCAAAAAGAGAGCTGGGGTCGATGACTTCCCCTCTCACACTCGACCCTCTCTCACGATCCCGGCCGACCTCCATGCATTCAAGCTCCTCCAACATATTTTCCCTACGCTCCCAGGCGAAACCCTCAGGCGCTTATCGACATCCGATCGACTTTCTCCCCCATGCTCCCAAGCGCGGCCCACGATGGTAAGATCTCTTGTCCTCACCCATCGCTCCTCTGATCGATATCCAGCTGATTTCTCTCTCCAACCCATGGCAAGGTCTTCCATCGCGAGCTCAGGCAGCACCGACCTCTTCAAAAAAAAAAAAAAAGCAGAAGAAGGAGAAGCCAGCACACCTGTGGTCGAGCTTCTCTCCTACGTGTCTCATCTCCTCTCTCACCCATGCCCGATGCACCTCTAGCCGGTCTTCTTTCCCAAGCACCCGGGCGTGATTGGTCTCACCTGTCTGACATTCCTCTGGTTGACGTCACCCATTTGGCCAAGCTCCTTCCTGCACTCCCAGGTGCAACATGGTGACCACTCTGATCTCCTCCCTTCTGCGTATCCAAGCATGCTGCCTGAAGTCCTCATACATGAGCGCCAAAGTTGGTGCACTTTCAATACAGCTGAAGTTCTGTGCATACATTCGACTTTTCCTAAAATCCTTCCATGCACATTAAACAACCAAAGCTGACTTGGAATAACCTCAGAACCACTCGAGTGCCGCATGAATTTCATCAGAAGCCAAGTTAGTGCAAAAAAAAGAGGAAAAAAAGAAGAAGAAGAGAAAGAAGAAAAAGGCAAAGTCTGATCTGAACCAGGGATCAAACAGAAATCAAGATCTCCCAAACAGAGAACTTATGGTGAAAAGCTTCCAAACTTTTATCCATCGTTATTTTATTATTTTTCTTTTTCCCTTTCCTTTCTTGCAGGGCTATAGGATACAAAAATTGGGGCCAAACCCAAAGCTAATTAAGACTTAACTTCAAGAAACTAAGGCTAAACTTAAAGTAAAAATAAATGCTGAAGCTAAAGTTGAAATCCAGACCCATCCGAGGTCAAGTACAAGACTCATTTGAGGTTCAAGCAAAACAAATCCGACGTAAAAATGATACAAATCCAAGGCCAACAAAAGTCCAACCCCATTAAGCTAAGCTCATTAAAAGATCAATCCGAGGTCAAAACCTAAGCCAAGCTGAAGTTAAATCTCAGACCAATCCAATGTCAAGTTTGAGATCTATACAAGGTAAAAGTAAGACAAATATGAGGCAAAGATCATAGAAGTCTGAGATCTGTATAGGTTCAAGCTCAAAAGATTGAAGCAAACAAAAATTCAACCTCAGTAAGTCGAGCACAAAGAAAAAAATAATAATCCGAGGTTAAAGCCTAAGCCAAGCTGAGGTCAGATTCAAGACCAAGCCAAGGTCAGAATCAAGGATAAGTTGAAGCTAAAATCACAACCAAGCTGAAGTTAAAATCACAACCAAGCTAAAGTTAAAATCATAGTCGGGCTAAAGTCAAAGTCATGACCAAGGCTGAACTACAAAGCCCAGATTCAAGCCAATAAAAAATCAAGGCCAAGGAAGAAGACTTAACAAGAACACCAACCAAACGAAGACCCCATTAACCTATGACGGGATGAGGGGAAAGGCCCTTTCAACAGCCCTTATACACCCCTACAGCTATGTTAGGAACAGGAGGAGAACCTCGTCCTAACATGAGCAAAACGAAGATCTCGTTGATCTAAGATGAGATGAGGGGAGAGGCCTTTCCAATGATCCTAATGTGTTCCTACAGCTACATAAGAAATAGGAGGAGAACCTCATCCTAATGTGAGTAAAGCCGAAGGCCTCGTTAATCTTAGATGAGATGAGGGGAGAGGCCCCTCCAGCGGCCCTAATGTGCCCCTACAGCCCTATTAGTGTTGGGAATAACTGCTCTTCCCACATGGATCAATGTGGCCGTCGGCGATTAGCCAAGCAATAAGAAAGTACTTCTTAGAGATCTCTATGAAAGCATGATCAAATAAATCAAGAAATAGAGAAGAAGAGAAGAAGAGATTTTCGGAAGAAAAGAGCTTTTATTCAGTATATTTCAACAAACTTACAACCTTGACCTATTTCCAGTATATATACTTTACAAATGGTTAAGCCCAAGCTCATAGAAAAACTTTCCAAACACAAACAACCCACATACATAAAATAATAACCCACGAAAACTAAGCCAGCCTAGTTTCAGACTGAGACGGCTAACCTACGACTGGATCGGAACTGAGTCGACCTAGTTGTGTACCATGCTAATAGCCCAAAAATGCTGCTCTCTATCTGAATTTTTCTCTGAGAGCTAGCCGACCCAGTCCTAGACTGAGTCGACCCAGTTCCCAACTGAGCCAGCTCAGTCTCAGAGTGAGCTGGCCCAATTTTTGAACTTTACTATTGAGACTGATTCTTCTTCCAACTTGCTTCCATCTTTCCATGACCTATCTTCTCATATTTTTAAGACTTGGGAGTGCCACTTTTGAGTTCACATTCTCCACCTTAGTGCTTTCAAGTCCTTGTGAACTCATCTCTTCTCAATAGACCCATCCGTGCCATGCATCTCTGAAATCTGTCTCTGGGGAGTACATTCGTGAGTGCATCAGACTGATTCTTCTTGGTATAGACTTTTATCAGTTCTACTTCACCCTCCTCTACCAGCTCTCTGATCCTGTGGTACCTCATGTCTATATGCTTTGTGCATGCATGATAAACTGGATTCTGTGCCAACAATAGAGCACTCTGACTATCACTGAATAGTGTAACCTTGCTCTGTTCCACCCCCAACTCATCAATCAGCCTCCTAAGCCAAAGGGCTTTCTTTGCAGCCTCCATTATCCCAATGTACTCGGCCTTTATGGTAGACAAGATCGTGATTGACTGAAGGGTTGATCTCGAAGACACCGGTCCACCATATATGCAGAAGAGGTATCCAATAGTAGACCTCCTTGTATCAAGATCACCAACATAATTTGTATCAACAAATCCTTTCAGAGGACCTGAACCTTCACACATCTTCATAGATTGTTCTCTAAATCCTTCCGACTGCCCACCAAATATCAAGCCATAATCCATTGTTCCATGCAGATATCTCAATATCCATTTCAATGCTTTTCAATATTCCTTCCCAGGGTTAGCCATGTATCTACTAACCATGCTCATAGCTTGTGCTATATCTAGTCTACAGCACACCATAGTATATATCACACTACCTACAGCATTTGCATAAGGGACTCGTTCCATATACTCTCTCTCCTCTTCTGATTGGAGGCACTATAACTTAGAGAGAGACATGGTTCGACAATGGCATCTCTGCAGGTTTGGCCTTCTCCATCTTAAACCTCTCCAGAACCTTTTGGGCATACTTTTCTTATGATAAATGGAGCAGTCCTTTGCACCTATCTCTGCAAATCTTCATTCCAAGGATTTTCTCAGTTGGACCCAAATCTTTCATCCCAAATTCAGATGATAATGCCCTTTTCAATCTTTTCACAGCATCCATGCTTCTACTGCTATGAGCATATCATCTACATATAATAACAGATATAGGGCATCCTCCTCATCTACATCCTTGATGTAGATACAACAATCATGTTCACATCTGCTGAAACCCAGGCTCAAAACAAAGCTATCAAACCTTCGATACCACTGATGAGGGGATTGTTTCAAACCATACAAATACTTTCTGAGTAAACACACTTTTTCTTCCGATTCGATCTTCATGAAACCATCTGGCTGCTTCATGTAGATTCTTTCCTCCAAAGTTCCATGAAGGAAGACCGTCTTCACATCCATCTACTCCAATTTTATGTTATGCTGTGCCACCAGTGGTAGCAAAACTTGAATAGATGTATGACACACCACAAGAGAGAAAATTTTTATGTAGTCAATCCCTTCCCTTTGTGAGTATCCCTTTGCTACCAGCCTTTCTTGGAATCTAACTCCACCTTATTTTGAAGATGCTTCTTTCTTTGTAAACACCCACTTTGAGCTAATAGATCGAGCATCCTCTAAAAGATCCACCAACTGCCATGTCTGATTATTCTCAAGTGATTCCATCTCCTCCATCATGGCCTGCATCCATGAATCATGATCTTCACTCTCCATAGCCTCTGCATAATTCTCTGGATCTCCACTAGCAGTGATGAGTGCATAGGAGATAACCTCATCAATGCCATATCTGACCAATCTCCTAATAGTATGCTGGGGCTTGTGCAAAGTCACTCTCACTGGCACTCTCTACCTGATGTCTATGGATGCTCCTGCACATCTGTCTGAACTACTGATCCTTCATGCTGATTTTCAATCTGAGATAATACTTTTCTACACAGCTCCACCTCAACAGGAACACTCTTGAAAGTGGATGTAACCTGCATGCCATCATTCTCTGATTGGCCACCACTGTTCACCTTTGTTTTCTCAGTTCCATCTATCTCAGATCTCCTCAAGATACTCTTCTCATCAAAGATAATGTCCCTGTTGATTACTGACTTCTATACCTGAGAGTCCCACAGTAGGTACCCCTTGACTCTTTGTGGATACCCTATGAATGTCATCTCTTGATATTTCGGGTCTAATTTGCTCCTCTCGGTTGCCTCCATATGTGCATAGGCTATGCAATCGAAGACTTTTAGGTGGCCAAGCTCCACCTTCTTCTTACTCTAGACCTCTTCTGGAATGCCTCCATTTAGCTTATATTGAGGGGATCTGTTCACAAAAAAATAAGAAAAAGTTAAAGCATCACCCCAAAAGGACTTTGAAAGTGATGTCTATAGCCTCAAACTTCGTGCCTTCTCGATTAGTGTTCGATTCATTCTCTCCGCGACACCATTCTGCTAGAGAGTCATCCTCACTGTGTAATGGCATTTGACGCCATTTTTCTCACAGTACCTTCTGAACTCCAGGCTAGTATACTCTCCTTCATTGTTCGACCTCAGACACTTTACCTGTCTCCCTGACTCCTCTACTTTAGCTCTCCAGGCTCTGAACTGGGCAAACACCTCTGATTTTTCTCGGATTAGATAAATCCATACCTTCCTTGAGAAATCATCAATAAAAGTGATAAAATATTTTGCCCCACCTCTAGCTGATATAGGAGCTGGTCCCCACACACCCGAGTGTACTAAATCCAGCACTCCCTCGCTGTGCTTGGTACTTCTGGCAAACTTCATCTTATGTTGTTTGGCAAAGATACACGGCTTATAAAGATTTGTGCCCTTCTTCTTTAGGATTGGGATCATACCTCTTCTACTTAGTTCTATGAGCCCACGATCACTCATATGATCCATCTGATAGTACCACAATCGATATAAAATCTGCTCCTCCTGTGCCGTTGCTAGTACCTCTACACTATCATTTACCACTGAGCCTTCCATTTTGTAAAGATTGTTGCTCAGTCTTCTATCTCTCATCACCACCAAAGCTCCCTTAAAAAATTTCAGACATCCACTCCCAGCCTGGCTACTGAAAGCATAACCCTGCTCTTCCAAGTAGCCTAAAGAAATCAAATTCTTTTCAACTCCGATACATGCCTGACATTTGATAGTGTACGAATAATCCCATCGTACATCCTCACCCTGATAGAGCCAATTCTAGCTACTTTGCATGAGTGATCATCTCCAAGACTGACACATCCACCATCGACATTTTGGTAGGTAGCAAACCACTTTAGATGAGACGTATAGTGGTGCGAGCATGCTGAATCTAATATCCACATAGTATCGCACTCTATAGATCCATCTGAAGTTGTATCATCTTCTCCACTGCTCACAGAAGTTGTATCATCTTCCTTGCTGATCTTTCTTTTTTTTGATTTTAAAAGAGGACAATCTCTCCTCAGGTGTCCAGACTGATGATATTTATAATATTTCAATATCATATTTCTCTGATCACGAGACTTTGACCTGCTATTGGATTTTCCTCTTGTCTTCTCCTTTGATCTTCTTTGTCTTTCGTTCACAGTCAAGATCTCAGACTTAGAGTCTTCCTTATAGATCTTCTTCCTTTGCTCATTTAATCTGAGCACACCAATAACCTCTTCATAGTTTAGGACCTCTTTTTCATAAACTAAAGTTGTTATGAGACCATCATACGAACCTGGGAGAGAACATAATAGTAGCAATGCCCGATCCTCCTCATCGATCTTCACATCCAAACTCATCACCTCAGAACACACCTGATTGAACCTTTGGATATGTGCAACAAGATCTCCGCCTTCGAGCATCCTCAGACTATATAGCTATTTCTTCAATCACAGCTTGTTCGTCATGTTCTTCCCCATGTATGTGTTCTCCAATCTCTCCCAGAGCCTCTTTGTGGTAGTCTCTGTGCAAACCTCAGGCAAAATCTGATCAGCCAAGCACATCTGAATTGTGCTAAAAGCAATTTCATCCAACTCTTCCTAATCTTCAGCATTGATCTTTTTCGACTTTTCTTTTGTCTAGATCTTATAGATCCTCTACTGAACCAACAAGTCCTTTACTCTTTGCTGCCATAGAGTAAAGTTTCTCTTATCGTCAAACTTCTCAAAATCCACCTTGAATCCACTTAATCCCATGACTTCAAACAAGTCAAGAATAGATCCTTAACACCCTTCATGATCACATACCAGTAAAACTATCATTCACAGAAGATCTAACGAGCCCTAGATCCTCTTTCCAAACTTCTATATCACCGTTCCTCCATGTAAATAATCTCCACCTCAATCTAGAGACAACCACAAAGCAAACTAGAAGTTTTAGGATAAAACCTGCTACAACAGATCCTAGATGTAGTAAATCCTAGGTGTCTTCTTTTCTTTCATGCAACACCACTTTGATACCAAATGTTGGGAATAAGCACTCTTTCCACATGGATCGACGTGGCAGTTGGTGATTAGCCAAGCAACAAGAAAGTACTTCTTAGAGATCTCTGCAGAAGCATGATCAAATAAATTAAGAAATAGAGAAAAAGAGAAGAAGAGATCTTCGAAAGAAAAGAGCTTTTATTTAGTATATTTCAGCATACTTACAACCTTGACCTATTTTCAGTATATATATTTTACAAAGGATCAAGCCCAAGGTCATAGACAAACTCTCCAAACCCAAACAACCCACGTATATAAAATAATAATCGGTGAAAATTGAGTCGGCCTAGTTTCAGACTGAGCCGGCTAACCTACGATTGGGTCGGCCCAATCTCAGACTGAGCCGACCCAATTGTGTGAGCCAACCCAATTATGTACCATGCCAATAGCCCAAAAATGCTGTTCTCTATCTGAATTTTCCTCTGAGACCTAGTTGACCCAGTCCTGGACTGAACTGACCCAGTTTCCAACTGAGCTGGCTTAGTCTCAGAGTGAGCCGGCCCAATTTTTGAAATTTACTATTGAAATTTATTCTTCTTCCGGCTCGCTTCCATCTTCCCATGACCTATCTTTTCATGCTTCCAAGACTTAGGAGTGCCACTTCTGAGCTCACATTTAGGAATAGGAGGAGAACCTCATCCTAACATGAGCAAAGTGAAGACCTCATTAATCTTAGACGAGATAAGGGGAGAGACCCCTCCAGCAGCCCTAATGCATCCCTACAGCCACATTAGGAATAGAAAGAGAACCTCATCCTTATATGAGTAAAGCGAAGACCTCGTTGATCTAAGATGAGATATGGGGAGAGGCTCCTTCAATAGTCTAGGTATTCCCCCACAGCTATGTCAAGGATAAGAGAAGGACCTCATCCCAACATAGAGAGAAATTCTTCAATTATTTAAGATAGGAGGATAACCTTATCCTAGCATAGATGAGAACCTTCGATTTCTAAATAGAGGCAAAGATTTGCAGAAATTTGAGCTCCAAATATTAATATTTGTAGAAATCAAATCTTAGAAGGCAAAAATATATAGAAATTCGAGCTTAGAAGGTCAACATGTATAGAAATCTGACCTTAGAAAGTAGAGGTCAGTCGAAACTAAGCTCAAAAAGCTGAGGATAAAATTGAAGACCTTCAAATAATTTGAATAAGAAACCTAAAGACCCAAAGTTTAAATGAAAAAAAGGATATGTCTTCGGCAAGTCCAATTTAGTATACTCCTTTCGTCCAAACCAAGGCTCGACTCGAAAGTAGGAGGGCTATTGTTGAGGGACTTTTACGCCTACCAAAGACATGGAAATGTAGGCTGATTGAAGGTCTTCAAAAGGCTATGACCGAGATCCTAAGTGTTAGAAATATGTGCCCTAGAAGCCAAAATTGGCTGATGATAGAAGCGCGATGTTGTCGTTAAGACACCATATTTATCAGTTTAATCTGACTTTTTAAAATAATTAAAAATACGTAGACAGCAGTGAGTCGGGTCGAATCCACAGGGAAGGTAGTGTTTTTAGATTTGAAATCTTTGATTTTTGAAAAGAAAAAGAGAAGAGTTTTGGGATAAAAAAAATGAAGTCGAAAAATAAAAAATGAAAATTAAAAGGTGCAGAAATTTAAACTTGGTACTAAGATCTACTAGATAGATCTTAGCATCTACTTGCAAAGCAATAATTTAAAGTGCAAAAATTAAATTACAATAAAAATAAAAAGCAAAAAATTAAAGTGCAAAAAATAAAATTTTTATTAATTAAAATTTTAAAATTTAAATACGTAGAATTTTAAAAAAATAAAATAGCCTGATCTCTTATCTTGGATCAGCATTGGTAGAAAGATGGTGTAGAAGCCCGACTCTTCTTCTCAGCACCCGTTGCTTCGAAGCAGCCTTTAACCCATAGCCTGGCTTATCCCTATACCAAAGCTTCACCTTGATCGGAGATGTTGATTTCTGGAGGCCTGAAGTCCTTTTTATAGAGCTAGGAGGACTGGATATTTTTTTCTAAAGGCAATGTGGGACTAATAGCCTTTGTAATCATCAAAATATAAAAAAATTTGAATAAAATTTGAATCAAAATAGCTCTGATATGACTTTGGTAAGCCTGATGAAATCTGACCATTCAATAGAAATCCAACGGTCCAAAAATCATTAAAATCGGATGGATATCAGCCCAGATCGGGTCGGATTAAATTCTGGATCCGTTTGATCGCGCATCGATGGAGGAAATCTGATCCGCAAATCATGCACTTTGAGAAGTCCTTGATCATCCATTGAAGAGGCATTCTGGACCGTTGGATCTTCATCACTTGGTTTTCTAGCCATCAGATCATATTAGATTGCTGATAGAATTTGAATCAAACCCAAAAATAACCACCACCATCTGATCTTGACCGCAATCAACCGCAGCCATCCGATCGCGTAATTACTGTTCCCATGGACCGCGTGGACCGGCCGCACTGCACACCACAGCCAATCAACGCTCTTGTCGCTAGGTGAAAAGACCAAAATACCCTATGAGCCATGCGATAAATTTCTGTGGACCCTTTAAGGGTCTAGGTTCCGCCACGTGTTGCAATCTCTGATTCATCGATTTCTGCTGAGCTGGCGGTCCACGCCTGGATCGTGGATCGACTGATGGCTTAAAATGGCTGAGTCGGCTTTGATGGCTTGGCTTAGGCTTGGTGGCTCGGCTTATGGAGCCGGCTGAGCCATTTTCTTTTTTATTTATTAATTTTTATTTATTTTATATTCTTTAAAAATTTATATCTTTTTCATTTTAGCTCTGTTTTACTCAAAATTTATTTTATTATGATCAAAAAAATGAGCTCTTTCTATTGATAATAAAATTTTATTTTTTAATTTTTATTATTTTTTAATTAATTTTTTAATTAATAAAAATATGAATTTTTCAAAAATTATATATAAATTGATTAATAATTCTTAAAAATTAATATAAATTAATTAATAAATTAATACTTTTATTGATGAATTTATGATGCTTATCACACCCTCCAACTTAAGCTTTGCTCGTCCTCGAGTAAAGAAAGAATTTAGTTTTAAATACCTTTTAACTTTAGAGTTTCGAATTTTACCTAAGCAATTTTTCAAAATGGCCATTGATATTCAGTAGAGCTTAAATGAGACATATCATTGGGGTATTAATACTTATCAATAGAAAAATTAAGTAAAGAACATTAAATTTTTTAGAACTTTTTCTAAATTATTCCACCTTTATCTCTGATTTGTCTAAACTTTCATATAGGCAAGTGTATTGCTACTTCCATCCTTCATTTATTGATTTTTATTTTTACATTGCCCACTTTTTGACATGCGAATATCATTGCTTACTTAGGCAATGGGACCCGGTTACTCAGTGGGAAATCAATGCTTTTTTTTTTATTTATACTATATATATATATATATATATATATATATATATATATATATATATATATATATATATATATTGTATTTGAACATGTACCATTATTGAGTGTCTTAACTCCTTAAGCTTTCTATTTGATCCATGTAGCGAGTCTTGGGCCAATGACTCCCAAACCAGTTGGCTTTAGGGCACTAGGTATAGAATACCCCTCGGGCTTACTAGCTCGAATCAAATAGGCTACGAGTTAAGACTAGCTTTACAACGAGCTTCTTTGCCCTTCCTTACCTTTTGACGTGAAACTCAATGCTTGCTTAGGCAAAGAGGCCCGATTACTCAGTGAGAAGTACTTGAAAAACTATTTTATTAAAATAAATTTTTTATATGAAGAAACGTATAGTTACCCTACACAAGCCTATAAAAAGTAGACTTTTCTTTGATGCTAATAGAAATAATTAGAAATGCTCCAAGGAAAAACTTTTTATGTTCTAGACTTAACTCTTTATTGAATTTTCTTAATACTTGATTCCTCAATATCTCATAGATTCTCTGAATCTGTGCATCAATTTTTTTTTAAAAATGCTTAGTTTAATTCGATTCTTAAGCATAATCAGGTATCTAAATACTAAATACTAACTTTTTTGAGGAACTTAAAATTTTAAAATTTTTATTTTTCTCTCCCCCCAACTTAATCGACATTGTCCTCAATGGAGAAGAAAAAAAATAAAGGGTGTAATAAAGAACATGGAAGAATACACCTAACTCAGTATATTTTTGGTCCAGCACATGCCTTTGAAAATTTGAGCTCTCCCTCCAACTTATTCAAATTATCCTAAAAAAAAATAAACTAAAAAGATAAATTAGATAAAAACTAAATATTGGGTTGCCTCCCAACAAGCGCTAAGTTTACCGTCTTCAGCCAGACACAATGCAGCTCACTATCCTGTGTCGAAATATTGGATTGACAAATTCCAATGGTTTTGGATTGCCAATCTCAGAAAGTTGATTTATAATCCCATTATTGATATATTCATTGTTAATTTTAGGGATATAATTTATGATTCCATTCTCAGACCCATATTTATTAAGAATTTCTCCTATTTGTTTTTTCTAAAATGCTCATGAATGGAGTTTTAGGAGTTAAGTTTGATTCAATGGGTGCTGGAATGGTGACTAAAGGCTATTTTAATTTTGGAGGTAAATTAATATGATCTTGCTTAAATAACTCCATTGATATTTCATTACATGCCTCTTGATTTTTGTAAGAAGAACTAGCTTCTAGGGTTGAAAGGAATAGGAACATTAGGTTTATAAGTCTCGGATAAATCATCTATTCTCTTTTTCCCTATTTCTTATCTCATTTAAACTGGAACTAGCATCAAGTACTAATTCTTGGCTCAGGGTTCTTCTATATGGTTAGTCTCAGTACTAACCAGTTCCTTTCTAAATTTTTATTTTGGCTAGCATCAGTACTAGCCTCTCTCACCTGATCTTGGTATGGGTCCATAAGAATCCTATAGCTTTTAAGTTCAGGAAATTACTTTGGCATTCTCAAATTGGAGATTCTTAAGGTGAGACATTAAATTGATAACTTGGTCCAGATGGTTGGTGGACATTAGGTGGGTTGTTTGAAATTGGTAGGTTTGGTAGTTGATCTAGTTCTCTCCTCATGTTAGACTCAACTAATTATCCTATTTGAGCTTCTAGTCTGGCGATAGATTGCTGTTGAGTCAGAATCAATTGTTGAAGTTGGTTAAATCTATCATCAGCTAGATTGGTCTGTTGAGAGAGGTGGGTATGAGGGCTGATTATGAATATGATGGCTGATAAAGGCTTACTAGGCTGACCATCTATTATAGGGCATAATTTTGGTATTGAGATCTATTTTGATAATTTTGTATCAAGTGAAAATTTGGGTCTTGAGCCTGAGTCTGTTGGGATGTCCAAGAAAAATTAAAGTTACTCCAATCTAGAATTATATGAATTTGAAAAATGGGTCATTAATCAATTTGGAGTATCCTTGAGCAGCTTGAACTTGTTCTTGGATAAAATGTGGAAACTGTGCAGTCATAGGACATTCACTCACATGATGGGTTGGACTAGCATAGATTGAATAAGTCTTCTGAATAATTAGAAGATGATGTGAATTGTGCAGGAGATTGTTGACCTAGGATTAGGAGTTGATCTAATTTCTGAGCAAGAAGGTCAACTTTATCTAATTTTTGGACTATTAGATTCAGATTAGCCATTTGATTATTAGGTTTAATATGAATCAACCATTCAATTAAATTCAACTAAATCAGAAAAGTGATTTTTTACCGTGCATGTATTAGTGCAACCCTAATGTTGGTTCAAAAAAAAATTTTAGATTTTTTTTTGTTTTATTATTATTATTTTATTATATTAAAAATTAATTTTTTTAATTATTTTTTTGTTAATTTTAATTTAATTTAATTTAATTTAATTATTATTTTTAATATTTTTTAGTTAGTTTAATTTTTATTTTATTTTATTTTATTTTATTTTTATTTTATTTTTTAGAGGAGAGAAAAAGAAAGAAAGAAAAGTTCTAAAGAAGAGGTCCTAAGGAGTCCTAGAACTAAGAAGAAAGAGAAGAATTAGGTTTAATTAGATTTAATGTTGGTTAGCAATCAAGTTGGTCAATCAATCCTAACTAAGGGTTATCCTAGATCTAGATAGCTCCTAACTGCCAAGGTCACCTTCAAGCCCTCCAAGTGTAGGATTAGCCAATCAACTAGCCAAGTAAGTGTAAGGTCAGTGGGAGTCCCTCCGTTGCTTGCCTTAGACACCAATTATGCTTGGCTAGGTAAGCGAATGGAATCAATTAGAAACCACCTTCCTTCGGGCCCAGTCATCCCTGAACCACTTTCCTAGACACCAGTCAAATTGACTTATCCTAATCCGGTTCAACTCTTAGAATTTTTTGTCCTATTGAGCTCGAGTTCCTAGGGTTGATGTCTAATTGATTTTAAAATTAAAGGCTTAGGTCAATACAGGATGCTGGTTGGTTGTTTGTGGGTTAAGGAAGGATGATCAAATCCCCACCTTATCTTATTTAATTAGGTTGTGCCCTTAATTTGGTTTAATATGGATATGCATGAAAAAAAAAATTTAATCAAAGAATTTTATGCAATTTAAACTAGATGCATGCAACTAATTGAATTCTAAAAGGCTTACCTTGCCTCCAGCAATCACCAAAAAAAATAAAAATAAAAATAATGATAAAAATAAAACTAATATGATGCATGCTCTAAGCAGTTAAGATTTCTAATCTTGTCATGAAATTTTTAATTAGATTTAAATAAATTTTTTTTTAAAATTAATTTAAAAATAAAATAAACAAATAAATAAAATAAAAAGAAAAGAGAACTAGGGTTAGGATTGATCTCACCAAGCAAAACTTCTGATTCTTTTTGTTCTTTAATTTTTTTTCTATAAAATAATAAAAAAAATTAGCAAGCAATATTTACAAAAAAAATAAAAATTTTATTTATAATTTATTTACAAAAAAATCAAAGAGATCAAAAGTTTAATGTCCGTGCCTTCCTCGGTAATGGCGCAAAAACTTGATAGGCACGATTTTTGTTAAGGACACGTATTTATCAGTTTAATCCGACTTCTTAAAATAATTAAAATGCGTAGATAGTAGTGATTAAATCGAATCCACAGGAAGGTAGTGTTTTTAGATTTGAAATCTTTGATTTTTGTAAAAAAAGAAGAAGAGTTTTGGGGAAAAAAGGAAGTCGGAAAATAAAAAGTGAAAAATTAAAAGATGCAGGAATTTAAACTTGGTACTAAGATCTACTAGTTAGATCTTAGCATCTACTTGCAAAGAAAATAATTTAAAGTACAAAATTTAAAAAAATTAAAAGCAAAAATTAAACAAAAATAAAATTTTTATTAATTAAAATTTTTAAAATTTAAATACATAAATTTAAAAAAAATAAAATAGCCTGATCTCTGATCTTGGATCGGCATTGGCAGAAAGATGGTGTAGAAGCTCGGCTCTTCTTCTCGCACCGTTGCTTCGAAGCAGTCTTTAACCCATAGCCTGGCTTGCCCTGTACCAAAGCTTCACCTTGATCGGAGATGTTGATTTTCTGGAGGCCTGGGCCTCCTTTTTATAGAGCTAGGAGGGCTGGATATTTTTTCTAAAGGCAATGTGGGACTAATAGCTTTTGTATCATCAAAATATAAAAAATTTGAATAAAATTTGAATCAAAATAGCTCTGATATGAATCTAGTAAGCCTGATGAAATCTGCCATTCAAAGGAATCCAACATCCAAAAATCATCAAAATCGGATGCAATCAGCCCAGATCGGGTCGGATTAAATTCTGACTCCGATCGCACGTTGATGGAGAAATCTGGCGCAAATCATGCTTCGAGAGTCTTGATCATCATCGGAAGTATTCTGGACCATTGGATCTTCATCACTTGGTTTTTTGGTCATCCGGATCGTGCTGATCGCGTGAATTGAATAAATCCGAAAAACCACCGCCGTCCGATCTTGACCGCAATCAACCACAGCCATCCGATCGCCAATTACTGTTCCCATGGACCGCTTGGATCGGTCCGCACCGCACACCGTAGCCAATCAGCACTTCTTGTCGGAGTGAAAAGACCAAATTACCTATGAGCCCACGATAAATTTTTGTGACCTTAAGGTCTAGGTCCGCCCATGTGGCAATCTCTGATTCGTCGGTTTGCTGAGCTGGCGTCCCCCTGGATGTGGACCGACTGATGGCTTTAATGGCTGAGTCACTTGATGCTTGGCTTGGCTTGGTGGCTCGGCTTACGGAGCCGCTGAGCCATTTTTTCTTTTTTTTATTTAATTTTTATTTATTTTATATATTTAAAAAATTTATATCTTTTTTTTAGCTCGTTTACTCAAAATTTATTTTGTTTGATCAAAAAAATGAGCTCTTTCTATTGATAATAAAATTTTTTTTTTTTAATTTTTATTTATTATTTTAATTAATTTTTAATTAATAAAAATATGAATTTTTCAAAAAAATTATATATAAATTGATTAATAATTCTTAAAAATTAATAATAAATTAATTATAAATTAATACTTTTAAAGAGAGAGATAAGGTGAGAAATGATAGGTGACCAAAAATGATAGGTATTATCTTACAAAATAAGTCAACCCTTTTTTGACCTAGACAGGCTCCAGTCAGACCAAGTGAAGGCCTCTGATTGAGCACAAACTCCTTTGGCTCAATCAGGACAACTATTTATGATAGTCAAAGAAGAACGTTAGGTTCAATCGAGTGCTAGCACGATTTTCTTGAACCTAATTGAATCTCATTCAGATCAATTGAACTGGATCAGTTCAATTGATGATCACCAAATTCAAATCCTTGTTTGTGTGATCCAGTTAGGTTTAGTTTTGTATAGTAATGGGATATGTCATGATCTCTATCATCGACATCATCAAACTTCTTTCGATGGATCAAAACTCTTCTAATTCGAACAGCTAGAATGATCGATCATCTAAATCATTCTAATTACTCCCAAAATCAACCAGTGACACCTAGCAGTATATAGTGGTAACCCATCAGAGCTGAATGCGAACCTCTTGGTGCAGCTATCCATGTGATTAAGTTCTTCTATCTTGAGCCTCGATCAGATTAGGGTTAAGGTGAACTCGTCAAACCCTAGTTTCTATCATATGATGTAATCATTCGATTCAAGTCCGATGTGAAAACCTAAACAGAAACTCTTTCTATGATTTCACTCTGCCATGGCCATGGGCTTTTGGACTTGATTCTCATGATTATCATAGGGCTGCTCCTCTACCACCGAGATAGATAGATTCCATCTTGACGCAATCCAATTCCTACAATGAACATGCTATAGCCAATATATACCTCAAGGTTCCGTATGGTTAGGAGACCTAGTTGTGGTGTAGTCAAACTATAACACCCTCAAGCTGAACTGCTGATGCACCTCAGATCAAAGAATCAAACACACCCACTACAGCATCGAGTCGGTCATTGACGAGAAGATAGACTTCCTAATGACTACTTGAGATGGTCATGCTCAGTGCTCTCATTCTCTAATGAGTACCTGTACTCTCACTTCGGTGTCTCTACACCGTAGACTCAAGACTCATCTACTAAAGAGAAGCGATTGTACACCAACCTTCCGGACCAATCACCATCCTCGTTATGATCCTATGGTCGGGAATATTTTATGAATTAATAATGATTATTCATCTCTTAAATTTTCAACTCTTGAAAATATGAATTATCATTACCATTAACTTAAAGGATGTATCACAGACACTAAATACACATATGTGATAGAAAATAACCCATTTTATTGATAATAGTCAAAATTATAATTTTATCCCTGAAGTGTATTACAAGTGTCAACTGATAAGCATCATAAATTTACCAATA